>JXSR01S069248.1:0-15187 GCA_000969725.1 Ophiothrix spiculata
ATTCAGAATTAGATTTAACCCCGCCTTTGACCCCGTCACTTCTTTACTCAAGTTGAGTGGTCATATTGAATGTTTATCTGTAGTAGAGTGAGAATCAGGTGGTTGAATGTCTTGGTCACGCTTGATTGCGCCAAAAAAATGCTTTCAAGCAAAGTACAAAATGATCCACCAACGCCCCTCAATTTACAAAAATACGGTTATGGTGAACGTGGAATGATTTCCAGCGGTATATGACATCTTAAAAGGTTTTGAAGATGTCATATACCGCCAGGGACCATTCGACGTTCACCACAACCCTCTTTTTGTAAATTGAGGGGCGTTGGAGGATCATTTTGATTTTTGCTTCCAAGCATTCTCTTGGCGCAATCAAGCGTGACCGAGACATCCAATCACCTGATTCTCACTCTACTACAGATAAGCATTCAATATGACCTTTCATCTTAAATAAAGAAGTGATGGGGTCAAAGGCGGGGTCAAATCAAATTTGACCTAAAATCACGTTTTTGACCCATTTTTGTTGTGGCCTCTCTGACCAGTACATGAAGAAATTGATCACATTCGGAGTTCCATTTCACACCCACCAAGATTACCTATCAAATCTGACCAAAAATAACATAAGTTGCCAGATATGTTCATCATAAATTGACCCTGGGACCATAAAACCTACGTAGGTTTTATGGTCCCAGATTGACCTTTACATAAAAAAGTGTAAAAAATATTTTTATTCCAACTATATGAGCAACCCTGTATATTTATATATAACATTAGTAAAATTAGTATGTAGTGGTGATTGTTGTTATTATTTATCATTGTTTTAGAAATCGGGACAAAGCAAAGACAAGCATAAAAAGGACAGCAGAGCTAAGAGTGGAGATGCGATTTTTGAGGATTGCATATATATGCCTCTGCCTTTAATGGAATCTGACGAATTAAACCCAAAAAGTAACATGGTATCTGCACAAAGTAAAATTGAGGTATCAACAACTTTTTATCTTTATTATGTATAATTATCTTAGAATTTATTATCCTCATTTAAGAACGTAAAAAGGTTTTCTTTTTTAGATTTGTCAAGATGCTGTATTTTTGATTTTGTATATTACATTACTTTTTCAGTGTGTAAATATATCTTGACCTTTTTAAAGCTAATACAGGGGCTTATAAAATGGCAAAGAGTACACTAAAAAGAGTTGAAAGTATAGTTGAAATATATTATTCAGTCAAAAAATATCCACCGCCTTGTATAAAATATGATATATTTTGTTTCATATACCGATTGGCAGGATTTGAGCCAGTCAATAGTCTTATATTATTGCCCTCTCAAAACAAATTCGGTATATAAAACAAATTTTGACTGCTTTGATATTCTGGTATAGTATACAAATATTGTCTGCTCATGAGGGCAATAGTAAGAGTAAAAACTATTGCTCCAAAGTGATCTGGAGATTATATTCTATTTTCCGAGAACAAAATGTCGAGAGAAATATTATGATAGTCTCAAGATCACTATAGGTAATAGTTTTTATTATATACCTCATATATAGATTCCTGTCCTCTGATTGGTTTAAAGTGAGGGCATGGAGTTTACTAGGCCCGGGGCATATTTTTCACTAGGCCCGCTCAATACATTTTGCGCACATATACGGCGCGGTCAGCATTGAAAAGATACATATTGTAAATCATCGGTTCTTTTAACCAACCAGATGACGAAAATCTATATATTCAGTATATAAAACTAATATTGACTGCTTTTTGTTCGGGGCATGGTTAACATTATTTCCCCTCGGTGATCTCAAAACCATGAATATGCCCTCAGCTTCGCTTCGGACATATTCATGGTTTTGAGATCACCTCGAGAAAATAATTTAAACCATGCCCCTCAAAGCAGTCAATATTTGTATACTATTGTCAAAATGAAAGAGCGGTCAGTTGTTTTTATATACCGATTTTTGTTTTGAGAGGACAATAATAACATACTATTTGAATATTTTGTATAGCTATACCATAATTAAAAAAAATGAATAATTAAATTGAACACATGCAGCTGCAACAGGATACAATAAAACTCGGAAACTAATCCGTGGTTCATATGAATTGGTTTAATGAAACAGAAATCAGAAGCGCCCAGTGACAACTCAGTAACTATCCAATCAAGATTTGACAGGGACCAGGAGATTTATGATTACGCAGAGCAATATATGGAAACCGGTGATCACGGTGATGGAAAGAACGTGGTATGTACTCTAATAGGTATTACAAGATGAATCAAGAAAGTTTGCTCATGTATATTCAACCTCATCTAACCACGAGGTTGAAATATGAAATAATTAAGGTGGAGTACTACTCGACATCTTTAAAAAATCCAGAACTTGCACGATCACAAATCCCCACACTTTCAAGAGGAGTCTTTCATTGATTTTACGACTCGCTGATAACTCACTCTGAGCTCTGAAGATGGCTCATTAAAACAGTACCAATTAATGAAACTTTGAAACAATACCTACCGATGCTCGATTGAGTTCGCTGATTTGGCAATTTTTTGTTTGTTTAAGGCTACATTTCCTAACACGTCTCGCTCGGCTGAATGTCATGTTTACTGCAAGTTTTTACCTATTTACATCTATAAGAATATCACAATTGTTGGCGTACATATTGAATGGAGTCTCTTGTTTATACATGACACTTTACTAGTGATTTCACGTCTATTATCAAGGTCAAAATGACGCATAAAGACTACTTCGAAAAAGTTGCCCCTTTTTTGTCGAAACCTCATAATTTCATGATGTTCAAAGAATTCGACTGGTTTCAAATTTTGACAGATTGTAGGCTTGATACTTCTTATTGAATTACAAACAATATTTTATAATATGCTGTGTTGATTTTGAATGTAACAAACCCGCGTTGTTTTGCCCGTAACACCGGACGTGAATTACGACTCTGAGTTCGCCCTGTTTGAGCTGTAAATTGTCTATTTTAAGTATCTATATTAATTGCATTTTGTCTGATATACGCATTCGCATAATGTACTTACAAATTAAACATTCCAATGAGGCGAAAATTGCAATTTTTATGTAAACAAAAGAAAAAACGGCATTCTAATCTTTATGTTTTAGATTTTAGTTCCAATCTCAACGCTGCCTTGATAGCTCAGCGGTAGATCCCTCGCTTCGTAATTTACAACTTACCCCTACCATAATCCATTGTTCGAGTCCCCGAAAATGCAGTGGATACCATTTCTCTTTTCATCCCCTTTACCCTGAAAGCACTCAAACCCATAGAAGTTATAACTACACCTACGAAGTCACAGTAAATTAACTTCAAGTTTGCAGCAATGTACATCGAGTTCGCTGCAATACACCTTGAGGTGTTAATTGGTGACGATGACGATAGTGATGATGATGATGATGATGATGATGATGATGATGATGATGACGATGACGACCACGACGACGACCACGACAGCTTCAGCTCCAACAACTCTTCCAATATGAGGATAAGATACATGTATTCCTTATCGCAGGTACCTCAAGGTGTTACAGATGATGCTGTTTGCACAGAATATAACACTCTGCATGGCTATGGAGATTCAACAAATGACATTGGAGAAACTGATGCATCTGGGGACAATACTAAAGGTAAACGTAATGTCAAACATTTCAACGATGATGAACAGAATTATGGATTTGGGGATCATGTAACTTTTTGGTAACTGGTATGCCCAACTTTTGAGAAAGTTAGTGCCGTTTCCATGTATTATATTTGATAAGCCTGTATAATACGGTATGGGACATCAAAGTATAATAGCCAGGTTATTATTATTATTGGTAATAATAATTTGCCTGTTTCGATGTTGAATGACTTGAGGAAACATTTGTGTCTATCTGAAAACTAGGAAAGCATAGAATAACATACTTTGTAATTCCTTGTAAGTACATTTTAGACTGGTTAGTTTTTGCATGATACCTTCTGGCTGTGTAGTGTGCATCTTCTTACGAAATAACAAAAGGTCTTAGTCGTATCAAAATCTTGATATGAATTAAGCAAGTGCAAAAGCTGTTGTTTTTTTTGTCAGGCTTTTGCTTTTGCTAATGTCTTTTGATTATTCACAATTGCTACTTTTATATATTCGGCATGTTTTCACTTATATTTTAACAGAAATGGAACAGAAATTGAAACAAGAATGGTCTTCCACGATTAATATGATCAGCGATCTTTTTAGAATAGGACAAACAGTATCGGAGAGAATGGAAAATCTGGCTCAAAGCGAAATGCTTAATCAACTCAAGGACCAGTTGAAGATGGCGTTATCTGCACTAAACGACTGCACATGCTTTGTGTCAAAAAGGCTCATTCGTTTTCGTGATGATGAGGGCGAGTTAAATGGCATTGGTCAAGCAGCATTGGATTTGCAGAAGGATGTTGACGAAATCAGTAGAAACCTAGAGGCTGCACAAAGTTCATCAGGACTTTTGTCGATTTTCAGAAGGAAGAATAGCCAAGAAAGCAAGTTGGCTGAAATTGTACAACATCTGAAGGCAGTAGCTTGTTCTTTCAGTGATGAAGTTGAGAAAGGTATTTCATTGCAATATTTTCCATTGCATACTACATGTATGTATTTGACATCATAATCGAGATCATAATAAAATTATACCGCATTCGATTTTGGCTATGCAGAGCAATTGTATTTATTATTGCCCAGGTTATATCGCAAAATATCACGCTATTTACTATTTTATTATACGTCATTTTTCCTTTTAATTTTTAGAACTTCCATATGTTGCTCTACAAGATTACGAAGCTACAAGTCCATTTGAGTTAACATTTAAGGAAGGGGAATTGCTCAAAGTTCGAGACAAGTAAGTCAGTAAAAAATCGCAATAGGTTATAGGTTCATACGATTATTAAAATGAGTATCATGATCATTAAAGAAGCTCCCTCAAATTTATGTGTGTTTGTTTTTTAAGAACAAAATCTGTAGGGTTATAAATTCAATGGGAATATATCGGGGAATCTGAAAGGAAGGATTCTACTTTAAAGAATTCCAAGAGATTTTATTTAAAGTGGCTTAAATGGGCCCTTTGATTTTAAAAACAGCACGTTATTGAAACGACATGGTTCTTCGTTACACTAGCATGGAAATCGTCCTTTTCATATCACTGTTTGTGCACCTTGTCTTCGTCTTGTATTTCGTCGATTTTCTCTTTCTCTTTAGCTATACTTTCTCGACGCCTTATCATAGGATCACTTATTTGATCATCCATTTTCTTTAAAGAAACAGGCCCGTATTCCAGAAAGATGTTTAGCTAAACCATTGTTTAACTGATCATCAACTGTTCAGGAATGATACGCACCATTGCAGCTTTCAAGCAGAACAGTTCAATGAGTCGTGCTGTTGACGAGAAATAAAACCTTGATTTAGCTAAACACCTTTCTGGAATACGGATCTTAATGTTTAGGATGATATTGCCGGGAACATTGAACCCAAATCATAACCCTATTACTTAACCTCGTCGAAGGTACCCGAGCCACCATCTGTATGTTCACTGACTGCCCCGGGCTGACTGCCTTTGGATTAAAAGTCACGTATAGGGGATACAGAGTTATTTTCGTTTTGTATCCTTTGTTTGCCCTTCTAAACATCATCATCTCCTAATGGATTTCCACGTTAAGCATTCTCTATGTATCTTTTTTTTTATTATTGTAGAGAAGGTGATGACTGGTCAGCTATATCGATTAAGACGGGTAAGGAAGGTCTCGTATCACGTGATCATGTTGAGAAGATGAGAAGCATCAGAGACGAAGTGTAAGTATGGATATACGGAGAGGTCTTCTTCCTGGGTTGCTGATGTTCTTTTTTTTAACTACCAGTATTAAATTCTCTGCGAGTGAAAAATGAAAAGTACCTTATTTTATTTTTCACGTTAAAATTTATACTGAACTTTCCTATTAGGCCAAAGAAAAAAAAGCAACTGGCCACATCGTTACATTATTGTCATCAACATCTGGGGCTATCTACTTTTTGAATAATGTGGCATTGAAATTTTGATAACGTCATGCTAGGACACACTGTATTTTACAAATTTTCGTCGCACTGCTAAAGTACAAAGGGAAAATAAGAAACACGTTTTTGCCGATTAGTAAAAAATGATGAACGTCTGTTAACCAATTATATAACCTGAGTTTTTGTATAAAAATTTGTATAAATAAAAGTTATACAAAATATCATCTTATTTCTGCAGTTGGTATTTTGGTAGAATAGGAGGATTAGAAGCTAATAGGCGTCTTATCATGCCCGGATTGAAACGAGGAACATTCTTAATCAGGGACAGTACAAGCAGAGCTGGTAAGTGAAAGTGTGCAATAGTTTCAACTTAAGAGTGTTGGGAAGGCGGGGCATAGCTTAGCTAAAAAGAATACTTCTACTTATATATTTGAGTCAATGATGTTTCAATATGACCTAATGAAAGCGTGAACAAGGTGAACTCTGAAGAAAAAGCTACAAGCATGACGCAAACTATATTGCGTTCTGTTCCGGGTAATCTGTGCCACAACAATCATTATATATGCATTTTATTGGACAGAAAAAATATAGAAATATTGAGATATAGATGTTTTAAAATGCTATTATAAGTGAGTTGAATTTTAACACTGTTTAATTTGCTTGCATTTTTACAACAATAACCCACTAAAGTCAGACATGCAACTGAGTGGACAATGTTTTCCAATAATATAGATCTATGGTGTGGGATATAAACATAATTGGTATATTTTATACAGGTGAATATTCATTATCAATCCGTGATCATGAAGAAGGCAAGCGAGTAGTGGTCCGCAACTATGAGATACACCTCACAAACAAGGGTGAATTCTTCCTAGATCCAACCCAGTCACCCTTCAACGAAATAGAAGATCTTGTTAAGCACTATCTAGGCAAGTTTCAAAGTTTTTTTAATGGTTCCCATTTGGCGTTGAATTGCACTTGGGGAGGTTTTTTTTTTTTTTTATAAGCACGCATCTAAGACCTGTCAATGGAATCTCTGTTTCACTGAGCTGCTACGCAACGAATCCTTAATTGTTTTGAGATAACTCCTAAAAAATCCATTAACAAAGGACATTAATAGTTCAGATAAATTTGTAAAAATAAAATGGTCTTAAAATGTTTAATATTTATACGTGTTTTGCAATTAGCCTGTTTGAAAATGAATAGTCGGTGCATATTACCTTCTTCAGTGGCGTAACCAGCGAGGTGGGGGGGGGGGGTGTGTGTACGGGACCCCCCTTGACGAAACTTTCGCCCCAAATGAAATTTAACTTTGCACATGGGTCTTAGGAGAACTAAGCTTTGTCCCCCCCCCCTTGAACTTCTAGGAAAAAGTTCATTTAAGAACCCGTGTTTGTCCTGTGATAACTTGGATTCATTTAGGTCAATAAGAAAAAGATTCCCCCAGCTTAAAGGATCACTAAACCGAATTTGTGACAATCATTTGTTGCAAGTAATCTGAACAAGATTCACAGGCTATTCAGTTTGTTATTTCAAACCAGTTATATTGTTGCAAACATCTAATGCTCATAACACTCGAAACCATGCTTCGGAAATCAAACGGCACAAGACAAGTGCGTATTTGAAGGCACTTTAAACGGTTTCAAGATGTGTCCTATGTTATTCAATGCAAGAAAAAAATGTATTGTTCATATATAATATATTGCTTTTCTCTTAATTACAGAGTCTGAACATGGTCTTTGTTGTAAACTGACCACATTTTGTCCAAAGCTTGCTTCAGAAATCGACGATGGTGGCAGCGATAGTGTGTTTTATGACGAAATTGAGATAGAAAGAGGATCGTTGACATGTCAGAAACAAATACGAAAGGCATCCTTTGCTGAAATTTGGCAAGGTATTGTAAAAGATCTTCGTTATAAGTCAAGATTGCTATTTTTAATGAGTATCCCGAGAGTCAGATTAGCTTCCAACAAGTAACAAGAGAAAAAGTGCTTATTTAGAGTTATTTGTTAAATTTGAAGTTTTAAAATACTTTTAGATAGTGTTATCTTTTAGATTGATATTCTATTTAAGGCATTCTTATCTGAACATCACATGTGTTTCATTCCTTCTATAATTCTCTAAATCAAGGAACATGGGATAAGGGAGTATCTACGAAACAGTTACCGGTCGCTATAGAGATATTGAAACCATGCCCCATAAAACCGAGCAGCTTCCTGGACCAAGCCAGAAATATCGCATCACTGAGACATGAGAATGTAGTAGAACTGTACGGAATATGTCCGGCACAGGTAAAGTATGGTTGAACCAAACTCATTTCAAGATACAGTACTGCTTTAAGCCTAAAACTCACTTTAGGCTTAAACTCGTCTCGATTGGCAGGGCGTCTCAGAAACTTCAAAAAGACTTGAGTCATCATATTTATTACTGCTTATTACTGAAAATCTAGTTAGGACGTTCCTAAAATCATAATTTCAATAACTTTATTTAGTAGTATCTTGACCTTCTGCAATTCTGTGTTCCAAATTCCATTGAAATTAAGTGATGATTCTCCATTTAAAGCGATGCTAATCAGTTTTACCTATTTTGAACAAATCACTTAGAGCAGTCAATGATTCGTCAAGATTGGTACCTCTACCATGTCTACTTGATTGGTGAAGCTATTATCTAGAGTGAGTTCCTTCATAGGAATCTTATGCGTTGGTAATTTGTTGATGTGCAATTGAAATTACTCATTAGATTTAGATTTATCTGCATTTTCATTTGAATAAGTTATCTGTTGATACGTGACCTTTACAAACTTACCAAAGTGGGGAGATCAACAATTTCGAAACATCAAGTATGGATCCGCCTTTATGAGATCCATTACAGTGAGTTTACTTTAAAGTTGAAGTTGTAAAGTAAAAGTAAAGGTGTTTGCAGAAAAATGGATCGAAGTCTGAAGAGGATTTTTTCGAGATGAGGAAGAAATTAATCCGTTAGAATAATAATGTTATATTACTTGAAGAACTCCATGTATGTTTCTGTCCAATCACGTCAGAATATTGTTTCGTGTTCATGGTGTTGAAACACGCCAGATTAACATTTTTGGACCGGTAGCCTGTTACACATATCAAGGTTACTAATTATTTTCTTTGTTGTCTGATAGAGACGGACTTACTTCTATGCTCTCTTTAAAAGTTCAAGGGAAAATACAACACCAGAAACAAAAAGTTAAGGGCACATTTAACCCCTTATTTTCTGAAATATTTAATGCTAAAGCAACCAATAAGTAAATCTGTATAAAAAGAACACATTTCTAGATTGTGGATTTTCATGTAGAAGATGATGGTTAGGTCAGTTTTGGAGCAAAATGTATGCTTTTGGACCAAGGGTCCATAAACCTGTGTTCTTGGATCACTATATTTACAAACTACCCGACTAAAGTTTACAAAATTAAAAGTTGGACCTCTTATGCTCTTTGGAATCTAGAAACACATGTCTGGGAACGCATTTCTCAATCTTTTGATATTTGACCTACTTTTTGAAATATTGCCAAAAATAGGTCCAAAATTGGCCCAAACCAAGTTTATTTTTCATTAGTTTTGACCTATTAAAGACCTATTTTTGGCAATATTTCAAAAAGTAAGTAAAAAATCCAAAAACGAAAATTTCCCAATGTAATTTTCATAAGTCATATTTTGTGTTCTTGTTTTTCTAGGAGACCTTTGTTGGTCCCGACAATCCCGTGTATTTAGTACGAGAGTTCACGGCTAATGGTTGTCTTCTGAATTATCTAAAAGAAGGGGAAGGTCAGCAAATGGGACTGAAAGGGATGGTGGACGTAGCAGCTCAGGTAATAGTTGATGAAATACTAAATCGCCTACTTTTAATATAATATATATTATATATTTGTTATGAAAGATCGTCTTAAGGGGGCGGTACAGTGGTCAACAGTCCGATTGTCAACGTCGATTTTCAACCATTTGTGCAATACCAGCCCATATGGATGATATACCACCACAAATCCCATGGCTAGAAGTTTTGGAAAATGCTTGTCGTTTAAGTGTGGCGATGGTAACCAGGCTAGGCCTCTCATTGGTCAAACACGTGAACAAATGTAACTGAAAACCAATCATTGCAGTATTTTCAAACTTAGGAGGGTGGTACATAAGAACAATACGCACAAAACCATGAAGCCGGATTTTTGATACAGTTGCAATGGTAACCAGGAGCCGACCAATCAGGACATTCTTAATCGTAATTCAAATTCGAAAATCAATATTAAAAATCCGGCTTCATGGTTTTGTAGGCCTTTCTTAGCTGTGAAAGGCCTACCATCTGTGTTTAATTTCATGGCTGTACCATGTTTTGTTTTTGATTTACGCTTGTTCCCGTTTGGCAAGTTTGCGTATTTTTCTATTTTGAGATATTAACGAAAACATTTGCGAAATTTTAAAATTTGGTAAAACTGGAAAAATTTAAACTTTCGTTAAATGTGGTTATTGTATTATCAAAGATAATTAATTTACAAACAATTTGAGTCCATTTTGGTTAAAATCGGATAAAGAAATAGCGGTTTTACAGATTTTTCAAAATTAGCAGTGTTAAATATAGCAGGTTGAGGTAAAATAAAGAAATACATAAAAATTGCGATCAACCATGAAATTTTGATTTGATATAATGTGCAACGTATTTTCTTGATGAAATAATCAACCCATTTCATAAAACATGTTACTAATTTGCAGAAAACTAATTTAAACAGAAAATGTTAAAAATCACAAGCTGGATGTTTTTTTGCCATACAAATGTATAGGAAAAACATCAAGCTATTTGTGACATCCGAACTTAAAACGATCATAACGTTGGAACCACAAGTCCGTTTGAACTCAAATAAAAAGCATTTGAAAGGAAAGACTTTGCAATTTTATGTAATGCATTTATTTACCCCTCCCCCTTAAAACCATTTTCACACTTAGAAATGCTGAGCAACTTAAAACTTAGGTTATAAAGAGAAACAGAAATTTGACGAGCAATAATCACTAGAAAGCCGTAGAGAAACCAAAGAAATAATGTTGGCGATATAACAATCAAGCTAAGAAGAATAATTTGAGAAAGTAAAGGAAACGTGTTACTATATTACCAGCAGCTACCAGCCAAAAAGCATATATTGAAAGCAAAAGAAAAACCCTTTATTCCAGAATTCTATATACTCTATCAAACGATCAAGAAACGTATGAGAAAGCTTCATATTTTACATTCGACAGATTGCAGCAGGCATGGCATACTTAGGGGAACATGGCATCATTCACAGATTACTGATGGCTAAGAGTGTAGTGGTAGGAGAACATAATGTTGTCAAAATATCGGAACTTCACCTTGCAGTCCAAGGAGATGAGGATTGCGTTCACCAGGTCGAATCAGGTAAGGCCCCTTAATATGTACGATATGGGATTGAAGGTTGAAGATAAAATTATCCAGACCCATCTCGAACCCCTCCTATTTAAATGCTGGTCAAAGTCCGATTTTTTTCTGAGCTTTTAATGAATTTTAAGGACATTGGTTTCCGGTGTCTGAATTTCTATAAATAATAGCTAAAAGTATCCAAACACCTTTAAATGTACATGTAGCCCCTCCTCGGTTTGAGTTGCTTAAAAGCTCAAAAGGATTAAACCTTTCAGCCAAGGTTGCAGATTCATGCATTATTGCTCTACTTCCCGGCACTCATCAATATTATTTGGGATAGTATGGACTAGCCGTGGTTCTACATCTATATATATTGTGTGTTCGTTTATCCATCATCAAGCTCATGAACATTCAATTATATTTTTAAGAGTATGATAATAAGAACAGAATCTTTCAATAAAAACGCACATATTTGACTTATTTTGGTTGAAAATGATGCAACGACCCCGGTGCGTTTCACATTTTCTTAATACAAGCAAGTTAGCATTTTAGGTTATAATTTGGATTTCTTTCCTGTCCTGAATTATCCGAAAAGCTGTTTCTGAAGTACTGATGTAGAAGATGGTTCAATTAAGTATCGTGTCTTTTTCTATTGTTGAAGATGAAATCCCATTACCCATCAAGTGGATGGCACCAGAGACTTTTGATGGCGTATTTTCCAACCAATCTGATGTTTGGGCATTTGGAATCCTCCTTACAGAAATTGTCACCCATGGCAAAACACCATACCAAGGTATGTAACTCGTATTAACACCCAACATTTGTTTTTTCGGTTCTCGCATTTTAACGCCGCAATATTTCGGGCTGTTAATTTCTGTTATGGTCTAAATAGTAGGTGCAATTCTTTTGGCGAAAAAAAAAACGAGATCGACCGCATCGTTTTTGAGTTAATTAGCACAAATTAGCATTTAGGGGGTGCGAAAAAAAAATTGATTTGCCCATAAAACCAACCGGGGTAAAATTTTCCAAATTTTATTTCAGCAATGTCAATGTATTCATAATCTCCTAATTTGAGCCAAATTTCATTGGAAAATTCCTTCCGAAAATAGTTTTTTCAAATTTGGCTAAAATCGAGATGTCGCACGTCGAAAATCGGTTATTTGGTCGCCATTTTGAAACGGTACGAATTTTTTTTTCCTGAAATATGGTTATGATAAGTGTACCTATATATGGTGTAAAGATTATTAAAAAATTCAGGCGGGAAATTGGTTTTTATAAGGGGGGTACTATACCTTATGCACTAACGGAAGTGTGGGGTACCTTATGCGGATAAGTTTTAATGACTCTTTTGATATGATAATATAGTCATAATGGTATCAATAGTTCAGACTGTTTAGTGTATTAAGAATTATATTTGCCATAGCTATTATAGTCCAGAGCCCGTATTCATGAAATGCTTATAACTCTAGTTGGCAACTAATAACCTATTATCTACTTGCCGAATTTTGACAGGCTATAGGTTACTTGCCATTAGAGTTATCAGTTATATTTCAATGGGAAAAAACAGTGCATGAGCCCTCAATTCAGGAAAAACACTCTAGTTTTGACCAAAATTCGGTTTTGAAAGCCCAAATTCTTAAAAATAGAATATGTTGCCTTTAATTGCAACACCTGTTAATGAGACCCCAATTAAAAAAAAACCCTGTTCCCTAGACTCTAATTTTGACAATAGCACCCACTACAGGCTGATGGTAGCCAAGTATACACATATTGCAAACAAAATCCTTCATGTTTATATGTTCAAGTATTAAAGTATGTTGCAGTCAAAATGTTTGTGCAACCCATATTTCATTTTCTAATTCAGACATGAAGACCATGGATGTTCTGGAGAAAGTAAAGGATGGATCCCGTATGCAAAATCCTGAAAATTGTCCAGACAAACTGTTTTCAATTATGTTAGATACTTGGAATGAAAATCCAGAAAAGCGTCCTGCATTTAAAACCCTTCAGTTAGGACTGTTAAACCTGAAATTTATTTCGGAAGCAATTGAGTGAATTGAACCAAGGAATCTATGTGCTGATTTCGTGATTGAACTGAAAATGTGAAGGAAATTCTACCGGACGACACGAAAACCCAAATATGGTATACTATCGTGGTTTTTTCTGCAGCGGGACCGGTTTTGCCACCTCATTTGTTGTTTTATCGAATGAGTTGCTTTTGATTGCAACACCTGTTTATAAGAACCCAATTCAGAAAAAGTCCCCTAGACTCTAGTTTATACCAAAAATCAGTCTCGTAAGACCCTATGCTGGAAAACCTGCTTTCGCATTCAGCCCCACCCCAGGCACATAGTAGCAAAGTTTAAACATGCTAAGAAGATCCTCCATGTTTATATCTACAAGTAAGTATGTTGCAGTTAAATATTTTCGCAACCCATATTTCATTTTCTAATTCAGACATGAAGACAATGGATGTTCTGGAGAAAGTAAAGAATGGGTACCGGATGCAAAAGCCTGACGATTGTCCACAAAGAGTGTACCAAATCATGTTAGGTACTTGGAATGAAGATCCTGACATGCGCCCCACGTTTGCATCCCTTCAATCGGAACTGGTAGAACTAAAAGAGGAAGTTGAAACTTTTGGAGCTTTATCTTGGAAACATACCGTTGGGACTTTAACTCTGCGGCATGAAGTGGTATCGAAGTCTACTCCAGAGCTTAACCGCATCTGAATGCTGCATAGTTTGATTTGTGCAGGCAATCTGGAAAAATTATACTAGTACTTAGGTCCCAGATACTGGTACACAATATTTGGACAATACTAGATATTCAAATATAGTCCATTATCATTTAGTAGACATGAATACTGAAAGCTGATTGGTTAACAGCCACGTAATATATACTGGTATTGCATAGTTGCAATAACTCTAACATATTACGTTATATACATATGGATAATTGCAAATGCCCATCTCAATCTTTTTATGCTCTTTCACATGCGCGGTTGAAAGTGCATGTGAAAGCAGGATACTCCCTCGTATCTATGCCTATCTATGCTGAAAAAATTTATACAAAAATAAGACAGATATGAATAATTTTCCAAGTAACCCATTTTATTCCATTCCGAAACACCCCCACTATATGGCCAATAATCATGAAATTGGACCAGAAAAAAAAATCCACCCAAAGTTTTGATAAAACCATTACTTTTGTTGTGTACTACTTAATGAAATGAAACAAACGGTATCTGAAAGTCCAATTCATTGGTTATAAAATGCAACCTTTATATACTTTCTGACTATCCATTACACCCAATCTTGCAATCATATAAGACCGAATGAAGATCATGAAAAGCGTCCTGCATCTAAAATCCTTCAGTTAGGACTGTAAAACCTGATATTTGTTTCAGAGCCAATTACATGAATCGAATTGAAAATTGGAAGGAAATCTTACAATGCATACCAGATAGTTAGGTAGATCCCCAGCATGAGTGTCATGTTGGGTATATATGCAATTTTCTTGATGAAACTGGTAGTTGAGAGCGTGTACTTTAAGAATCTGGATGATGCCAAAAATTCACGCTTGAGCAATTTTTGTTATTTGCGTCAGAAGCCACACCCTCTTTTTCAAATACGCCTTATGTATGAACAATATGATTATTGTGTGTAAACATACCGTGTTTGATATCAAACTAAAGCGAATGGAATATGTACTGCAAATACCTTATTTCTGCGTCTTTATGTGTGCATCAAATTCAAAATGGCCGCCAAAATTGCATATTTTCATAAATTAAACGAAACAAAT
>JXSR01S069269.1:50145-60797 GCA_000969725.1 Ophiothrix spiculata
TTGAATAAATCAATACTAGCCCATTAGGCTCACCAGAACAAAATTGTATAAAACCAGTAACATGTGGTTGCCGACAAGTGACTCATTCCCCCTGATCGCGTCACAAATGTCAATTGTAGCACAATGCAATATTGTTTGAAATGAAATTATCACCTTATGCGGGCAAAATATCAAACTAATTGAATATATACTAAAATTATTTCCAAATTCCTTTCCAATTTCGAGTTATGCTCTTGACCTTCAATAACGCTTTTATTGGTCCACCCTGTACAGCCAATTTAATTTGGTATTTTGTTTACTGTAACCTATTTCTCAAATACAAGGCTAGACGCAATGAAAATAGATCTATATATATAGATATGGATGGAAACAATAACATGATTTCTTCGAGTAACATACGTTTCAGATCATTAATAATCTTATTAAATGCCACCCACGTGTACAGCAATAAAAAACATATTTTTCTTTGATTATTTTTTTGCTATAATGCACCATCAGCTATAAATGAGCTATTACTGATCAAATTAGAGAAAACACTATTACCAATAAATTGGCAGTGATAAAATAAAGCAATTTATATTGTGTAACGAGAAACATTATGAATTTTTAGAAAGTGAAAGAAAAGACGTGTTTAGAAAAGGAAGTGTTAAGAGTATTGGCACTTCTGTATGGTATAGGCTTCAGGAGCGCACCATTAGATTTCCCCCTGAACATGGAATAGGCAGAAAAACAGTAATTTTCAGGGAAAAAAATTCGCTCCCGAATGGGGCGCGAAAAAAAATCAACCCCGAACCCAACTTCCTGCTCCCCCTGGATATCCAATGGTGCGCCACTAAGTGATCTGACACACAATATTTTCTAAAATGGACAAAGTGTGTTTATAGGGCAGTGTTCACTCGCTAAACACAGACGTTTTAAATATTCCTGGCCAATATTTTGAAAACCCAGATTTCTGCTAAGATATAAACATCTAACTTTATGCTACAATACTTAGGCATACATTTTTTAACATATCTTCTAAACCATTCAATCGGAACATATTTGAGAAAATTATCAGTAAATTGTTTTATATCAAAGTCGAACAAACAAACAAACAACAACATCATCACCATCAACAACAAAACAATGAAAAGGACTATTGCATGTAAACCCTGTTTGAACTGTAGCAGTATTCAGTCAATCAGGTTTTGAAGAATTGAGATATATAAAACATGCCATTGGCTACAACTGAAGTGAGCATTCCGTGTTCTGAACCAATCACGATAGCCGTTAGAAAGCTTGGATGTTGGACGTAGCATTTCTGATGTTACACTCTTAGAAAGGAAGGATCAAATATGAGACAAGAAGGATCAATTTTGATCCTTTTTAGGTATCAAATATGAGCTTACCCTTTAAGGATCAAAGTGATCCAAAAATAAGGATCAAAATTCTTGATCCGAAAAAAGGATCAAATATTTCTTATAAAAAAGATCTGCCTAAAAACATCTCACTGAAGTGACCCTGGCAGGGTTTGAACCCACGCCGCATGTGCACCATGTATAATTACCAATTATAATGACCAACGCTCTAACCACTCGCCCACGGAACAGGCAGTTATCAAGTGTGATGAAATTATCGTATTTGTATACCATTGTATACATTCCAGGCTATGTAGTGGATGGGGTGTACTCAAATATGAAACAAAAGATCACGTTGAATCCAAACGCGGTATCAAATATGAGCTCATCCTTTCCGTATCAAAGTAAACCAGAAATACGGATCAAAACTTTGATATTGTAATCAAAAAGGATCAAAATAAAATGATCCTAAAAAAGGATCAAAAATGATCCTGGTGAATTTGATCCATTTGTATATTTTGATCCGAAAAAGTATCAAAACGATCCATGTTGGATCAAAAGTGATCCTTAAAGGATCAAAATAAAATGATCCCGAAAACTACTCGTATATTTGATACCGGCCTTCTAAGAGTGTAGGAGAAGACCACACCAAATGGGTGTTAGAATGTATTATTATAATTACTGGTGTTATTCTGACACCAAAAGTGTTCAAATTAACACCAAGCTAGTGCCGATTTGGTGAAATCCCTTTGTAACACCAAGTGTTAATTCAAACACCCGACATTTTACAATAAGGTTGTTGAACTTCTTGTAAACTGACGGCAAGGGTTAGGGAAGAAATAAGGGACAATCCAATTGATTCGTTTTTTGACATATTTCATAATGAGATTGATGACATTAACATTTTCCGGTCAATTCTCACTGAATAATAGCACCTGTGGTTACATAAACTATTTTATACTATTATTGGTTTTGTCAGGTTATTTTAAACATGCGCTGACAATGGTATTTTATTTTTTACGATTTACACTTAAAACAGGTCACTTATAAGATATATGAAACCAATTCTTAGGTTAAAAGCAGATGGGTTGTCGCATTTGTTTCTTAAAAGCAACAAAGTCGACGATTTTCCACCGAAATATTGACATTTTGACATTGTTGTATAACCATGATAACCACAAGAAAGCAACGCGACGCATGTACTGCAAGATGTGCAATAGAAATGATAAATAATATATGATTTTAAATCGTGATGACCTTGGTATAGATAGTCAAGGTTAATTTTTGTGCAGTCAATATTCAAACTATTAAATACCTACCCCGTGTGCTATCAATACTAAATATGTATGTATTGTGTACTGCTTAATAGTCATGGTAGTATATGCTGTCAGCAGTAAAACATGTGTACAACACGTTCAAAGTATTGGTTGCAGGCCCAAATCATCAGAAGATAGTGATAAATATAGCCCAAGTGCAACTGTTTTGATTCCCTTAAAGCTGCTGAATCTTAAGACAATCCATAAGAGTTGCACTTAATAGAACACATGCATACTTAAGAGAATCCCTTAACTTTTATCAATTTAAGGGCAGCTAAAACATGGGTACTCTGTTTTTACGTGATTTGCTATTAGTACAAGAAAACACCTGAAGTGTAAGTTTACAAATTGGAAATCATTCCCGAAGTTGTGTGCTATCAGCAGAAGATAGCTGATGATAAATTGTGCTATCAGCAGTAGATAACTAATGTAGTATTGTACTATCAGCAGTAGATAGCTGATGAGGTACTGTGCTATCAGCAGTAGATAGCTGATGTGGTACTGTGCTATCAGCAGTAGATAGCTGATGTGGTACTGTGCTATCAGCAGTAGATAGCTGATGTGGTACTGTGCTGGTACTGTGCTATCAGCAGTAGATAGCCGATGACGTACTGTGCTATCAGAAGATAGCTGGTGAAGTGGTGTATTATCAGCAGTGGACAGTTAATGAGACGGTGTGCTACCGGTCGTAGACAGCTGATGACATAGTGTGCTTATCAGTAGGAGATAGCTTATGGGCTGTCAATAGGAGATAACTGATGCAGTGGTGTGCTATCAGCAGTAGATAGATGATAAAGTAGTGTGCTATGAGCAGTAGATAGCCGATGAGGTATTGTGCTATCAGAAGATGGCTAATGAAGCGGTGTGCCATCAGGAGGAAATAGCTGAGGAAGCGGTGTTATAAGCATTGGACAGTTGATGTGACGGTGTGCTGCCGGCAGTAGACAGCTGATGACACAATTTGCTTATCAGTAGGAGATAGCTTATAAGCTGTCAATAGGAGATAGCTGATAAATAGGCATGCTAACAGTAGTAGATAGTTGTTGAGCTATGAGATAGCTGATGAAGTGATGTGCTATGTGTGCTATCAGCAGTAGATAGCTAAAGTGGTGTGTCTCAGTAGTAGATAGCTGAAGTGGTGTGTTATCGGCAGTAGATAGCTGAAGTGGTGTGGTATCAGCAGTATAGCTGAAGTGGTGTGCTATCAGCAGTAAATAGCTGAAGTGGTGTGCTATCAGCAGTAGATAGCTGAAGTGGTGTGTTTTCAGCAGTAGATAGCTGATGAAGTGGTGTGCTATCTGCAGTAGATAGCTAAAGCGGTGTGTCTCAGATAGCTGAAGTGGTGTGCTATCAGCAGTAAATAGCTGAAGTGGTGTGCTATCAGCAGTAGATAGCTAAAGTGGTGTGCTACCAGCAGTAGATAGCTGAAGTGGTGTGCTATCAGCAGTAGATAGCTGAAGTGGTGTGTTTTCAGCAGTAGATAGCTAAAGTGGTGTGTCTCAGCAGTAGATAGCTGAAAGGGGGTGCTATCAGCAGTAGATAGCTAAAGTGGTGTGCTATCAGCAGTAGATAGCTGAAGTGGTGTGCTATCAGCAGTAGATAGCTGAAGTGGTGTGTTTTCAGCAGTAGATAGCTGATAGAGTGGTGTGCTATCAGCAGTAGACAGCTAAAGTGGTGTGTCTCAGATAGCTGAAGTGGTGTGCTATCAGCAGTAGATAGCTAAAGTGGTGTGCTATCAGCAGTAGATAGCTGAGGTGGTGTGTTATCAGCAGTAGATAGCTGAAGTGGTGTGTTATCAGCAGTATAGCTGAAGTGATGTGCTATCAGCAGTAAATAGCTGAAATGGTGCGCTATCAGCAGTAGATAGCTGATGAAGTGGTGTGCTATCAGCAGTAGATAGCTGATAAAGCAGTATGCTATCAACAGTAGATAGTTGATGAAGTGAAATGTTCATTCCTTTTGGGAATGGAAGTTTCACTCTATTTGAAGACTTACCATTCAAGCCACTCATGGTAAAGTGAACAGGAACGCCTTGAGGATTACTATCCAAATAGAGTGAAAATATCACTCGTACGGGAGATCAATTTCACTCATATATTAAAAAGAACGAAAATCACTTCTAAACGAGTGAAACTCAATTGAATAGAGTGAAATTTCATTCGAAAAAGAGTGAAATGATTTTCACGCTAATGAAGGGTGAAAGTTTACTCCTTTACAATAAAATAGTGGTGAAATCAAAACGGGAAACAAAAATAACAATATACAAAAAACTTACAGCTGCTTACTGACATGTCGAATTTCTGTCAAAAATGGCTTGCAAACCAATTAGCATATCCAATTCCACATGATTAAACTTGGTCTTTGACGCCACATGTTAAACCTACACGTCCGTCGTTCAGTCTACTTGGTTGACTTATGAATCAAGAATTTTTTGGTTTTAGGACGCAGAACTTTTTCTAACAAGCTCATAAACCGTGAAAACGTTATTTTTAGAAAGAAAAAGATATTTTTAGAATGGTTGCCATAACAACGATAAAATATGGCCCACAAGAATGTTTGGCCATATTCCTTGACTGTTGTCTCTACATTATTCTGATAACTTTTCAAATGATTTTTATAAGGCTGATGTAAAACCCAATCCTGGACCAACAACTTTCACTATTTTTTTCAATCGTGTAACTCTCATTCAATGCCATATAAAAACCATTAATAAAGTGCATGGTTTATATGAAATTACGTGTTGAATATGATTGTGATGTCAGTTTTTGACTTTGACGTACAATTATATTTGTTGGCAATATTGGTCCAACAATTTCTGGAAACCTTGAAAAATTGTATTTGTTTAAAGGTGCAATTCATGATTTTGATGTGGTCTCTTTTCTAGCTAAATAAAATGAAGAGTACAACATAAATATATACTGAAAATTTCACTTAATTCCGACCGTTTGTTTCCAAGTTACAAGCTTTTCAGCATTTTGAAAATCCCCATATATATATACTACTGTGTTTTAATTACTGTCGGGGCCCCGACAATAATTAGAAAATGACACATTTTCTCACTTTTCTCAAAAATGCAAGCACATATGAAAGAATTGTTTGGGG
Organism: Ophiothrix spiculata; assembly: GCA_000969725.1. Taxonomy (NCBI): domain Eukaryota; kingdom Metazoa; phylum Echinodermata; class Ophiuroidea; order Amphilepidida; family Ophiotrichidae; genus Ophiothrix; species Ophiothrix spiculata. The sequence continues at coordinate 55,901 of JXSR01S069269.1, forward strand.
ATCGTAACATATACCACTTGAGGATTCTTATAAGCTAAAAAACTCTAATTTGATAGAGGTGACCTTGAGGGTGAAAAGTGGATCATGAATTGCCCTTTTAATCTACAAACACGAAATGTCTACAAAACGGATTGCCTCATTGACAGGCTGGTGTGCAATTTCTTTAACCATCGGATGCAGGTATACATTGTACGTATGCAGCACCCCCAAGGAAGTATTCGCACAGGGGACCAACGGCTCTACGTGACTTCCGAACCACGAAACAATTAGAGTAAAGTTTCTTGCCCAAAGGAAACAAGGAGATATGGTCCGCCACCGGGGCTCGAAACCACAACTTGCCTCTGTCTTACGAGCTATATTACGAGTCCCGTGCTCTAACCGCTCTTGATATAGTAAGAACTTCACTCAGCAGTGTTCCCGCTAAGGATTTGGACTTTGCGCCAAAGCGACATAAAAGAAAAAAATACACCTCGCCATTGATTTCGGAAAGATCACCTCAAAAATGAGAGTAATTTTTAATATATTCTGAATAAAACTGAAATAAGTGAACCTTATGTATAACCAAAACCCTGTTTTTGACTTTTTGTTTTGGGAACCCCTTGCGCCAATTTTTTTAGTTTCTGCGCCAATTTCGCGACATACTGCCTTAGCGGGTACACTTGTAAGAAGCGTAGTAAAGACCCTACATGTACCTGCTACCATACAGACGTTAAACAACATTACATTTCAAACATGCCTAGTAATTAGCTATGGTTCTTGAACTTCAAAATAATATTTTGTTATTTGTAAATCTATTATTAGTTCTATTGTTGTCGTGTTGAAATTGACACAGCCTATAGAGAAAAGAACGTGACACGGGTCATGAAATTCTCTGAAAAACTATTTTCAATTATATATATAATCACTTTAATATATTTCTTTAACCTACCTTTGGACCGGGGAGGGCGCTCATATTTTAATTCAAGAAACCAAATTTAAAGAACATTATGCTTTAAACAGAAAATTTCTCAGTTTTGATCCAATTGTAATCTCATACGTTAAAAATTACAAAATGGCCGTTAACCTGCCTTCTATTTACATGTATGATAGGGCAGCAAGCATTTGCATTGTCGACAAAGCCCCGAAATCAAGCAGCCGAAGTCGTGACACTGTCGACATTTGTCACTGCAGCCAAGAGGATTGATATTACAACTTGTGGCACTCTGTTGAATTCGTCACCCCTTTAATTGAAATCAATGTGGTGATGCTGCGATAGAATGTTATAAATGAAAATGAGATCAACAAATTTATGCTATAAGACGAGTAAAATATCAGGGTAAATTTCATTATTATGTCAAGCTTTCAATTTTCTTCGAATATTTATTCAATTGAATTGAATTTCATTTTATTTTTGTCGAGTTTGTCGACACATAAACAGGCTTGTCGACAACGAGAGAAATTGGTTTAGTCAACGACATTGTCGACAAAAGGCTTGTCGATACCAGCCTTAATGTATGAGGAAAATATTTTACCAACGAAAGAGTAACATTTTACCAAGAAAAAAGGTTTTTCAATGTGCGCAATGTATTGGGTAAAGTTTACTTAAGGTGTTTGGTCCATGGGAGATCCGCTAGAGCAATTTTTGTATAAATCGGCATGAATGATATTTTATCGATGTAGAACCGATTTTTAAAATAAAAATTGGGGGGTACGGGACTTGTTTTTGCATGAGAGTCTGTTTAAAAACACCATTTTTGGAGGTTTTTGGGGGAAAATTAGTACAGGGGTCTATGGGAAATGTGGCAAAAGTGAAATTATTTAGTGTTGATTCAAAAAATCTGCTAGAGTAATTTTGTTTATTTTTTTTATAAAAGTTGCGCACAAGTATGTTCTTTCAAATAAAAAAATAAAAATTGGGGGTCACGGACCTAATTTTCTAGAAAAATACTAAAATATGGCCATTTTTAGCTTCAAACACTACTCAGAGAATATGCGCATGCGTATTGCGGGACTAACCAACTCGGAAACTGGCGCGTACTGGTACGCGTGAACGGCGCGTGGACCAAACGCCTTAACAGTTCTGACATTGTATACCCTAAACACCTTCATGCACTACGTTTTTTAACACCTGTAAAATCTCAACATGATGGTTAATTCTTAACGCATATAATGTTGCACTCCTTAGCATTAAATATATGCCTTTTAGAGATTTTGAAGTTGGTTTAGCCCGGGGGTTTAGCTGTTTTAAAATTTCTGGAGTTGCTTTTAAAGAGATTATCGTACTGTTAAAGCCATAGTTTATGTACGGTATAGCCTAACACTTGAGAAAATGTCTGATTTGTTTCCAACTGAGGAAATGTGTCACGGGAATATATATGCCCTACAAAGCCAATATTGAGACCAATATTGCATTTCAGTTAATTTTCTTATTCTATTACTTAATACCTTAACAATATCTATTGCACGGTTAAATGCACTGGTTCTCAAAGGTTAAAGCATGTGAATTACCATGGTTAAAAATAAACACGCACTGCCTGATGAATATCTGGGCTAAGTTCTTTTTTATTTTTCTTGACAAAATTTGTTTTTGTTTTCACGACAAGAACAACTATATAGACTAACCTAATACTATATAGTTGTAAGTTCCCACCCTTTTCTAATAATGATAAAACATTTTTCTTAAGTATGCAATCACGTGATTATTTGCGTTCAATTTTAGGGAATATACAAATATTGTTCAATTTTCAACAAATTACATACTCTTATCAGAATTTCATTTTCCCTATTCATTATCATGATTATTAAAAAAGAAATTTACACACAATACCTTAGATATTTAAAAAATGCAAATAAACTTGCCTTGGATAAAAAGCAGGGGGAAATCCCTAGTTTATCATGATGTATATGATATTCATACTGTTTATATAGTACTTGTATAATACATAAATAAGCAACATATTTCACCATAAGGCAATCGGCAAGTGATTATCTCTTAGGCACGACAGTGTAAGGCTTTATGTCACGAATTGAGGTATAGTGAATGGGTGGAGGCGTTACAGTTTTCGGTAAAAATCAGGAGCATTTTTACCATATTTTCAAAAAGGTGTGGTGAATTGATTTGATTTATGGACCATAACCTTGACAATTTATCAGGCTACAAGTCACCATTGTTTCATCTTCAATTATTCTTTACTTTTTGAAATAATCGCATTTGAATGGCACTGGGTAGGGGTGTGAGGATGCGCCGGAGCGGATGCACCAGAGAAGGTATATATGTATTACAATGCATTGAAGCTCATTGAATCGACTATACAGTGCATTATAAGATTTGGCTATTACCTGTTCTTGTACCAACTGAAGTGTTATGATATATGAACAAAAGAAAAATCAGTGAATATGAAAAGAAATTGTGGATGATTATGAAAAGAAATTGTGGATGAAATCGTATAAATTGGTATCTGTAGAATGGATTCCAACTGACTTTTAAGAAATATTTGATCACGCTGTAACTCAGTACAGAAGCAAATTCCTTCATTATAAGTTTTGTTTATTTAAAAGTATATAGCACCCCCTTCATGTATCAAAGGGTAAAATCATTGAATTACATATAAAATTCTAAAGATATCATGAAATCAATTATGGTACAATTTTTACGCGAAATTCTATATTTACACCCCATATGACATTTGTTTCACCCTGTATATCCACTTTTTTGTAGTTTGTCGACGATCCTTACAATCTACCTAGGGAGCAAAACCCCATTTTGGGGGTAAAACTGCAACGAGAAATTATTTCAATGTGTCCTATCTATATGGGTTCTATGGACCATAGGTAACATCGCTAGGGTGGACACAAAATCAGTATGTTGCACGGGACCATGCAGGAAGGGGGTAAAACTCATTGCAGGGGGCAACTTTCAAAATTGGTCAAATTTTGTTCAAAACCATTCCAACATGTTCCTCTCATCATAAGGAAGCGGAAAAAGTATACTTTGACCCATTTCTGATGAAGGGTTTTTGAGATATATCCAAAAACATGAAGGGTAATTACAGGGGTCACATGTTGGGGCCTATGGGAGTGGAACATTTCAAAAGTGTCCGATTTTGTTCAAAATGGTCTCAAATTGTTCGTCTTGCAAAACTATCTACACAAAGTAATATTTTCCAACGTTTTTGATCAATAGTTTCTACGGTATCAAGCAAAACTCCTTATTTCCAAATAAAAATAACAAAAACTTTATATTGACCTGTAACCATAGCAACGGATGGTCGTAGATATTAGAAAATATTACTTTGTACAGACAGTTTTGCAACACGAACAATATGAGACCATTTTGAACAAAATCGGACACTTTTGAAATTTTTGACTCCCATAAGACAATCTCATGACCCTTGGTATGACCTTTCATGTTTTTTGATATAACTCTTAAAATATTCATCAGAGATGGGTCAAAGTATACTTTTTCTGGTTCGTTATGATGAGAGGAACATGTTAGAATAGTTTTGAACAAGATTTGGCCAATTTTCAAAGTTGCCCCCTGTAATGACTTTTACCCCCCTCTTGTATGGTTCCGTGCAACATAATGATTTTGTGTCCACCCTAGCGATGTTACCTATGGTCCATAGCACCCATCTAGATAGGACACATAAAAATAATTTCTCGTTGCAAGTAAACCCGTTTTGCTCCCTAGGTAATCATATAGCTTTACAATTTGATATATAATTTACTGGGACTTTAAAACAGGGAAAGAAATGATATGCGTTAAAAAGGAAGGACATGCAAATCCCACTCTACTTCGTCCCACCTCATAACACAACGCCGTAACCATGTAACTGATTTGCGCAATGGTGGTACTTAAACTTAAGAATTCCTCTTGTGTGCCTCGTAATTACAAACTCACGTGATTTGTGAAATTAAT
>JXSR01S069280.1:23768-44384 GCA_000969725.1 Ophiothrix spiculata
TATTCATTCCTATGCAAAACAGCCTCCAGATCATGGCGGATATCTTGGCTATAAAGCGACTGGTTGCTTCACCTCTTGGATTTTTTTTTGAGATTATAATCTAGAAGAGCCCACAAAGTGAAAAAATATATAGGGTAACCTTGATAATTTTTTGCTAGGTCGCCTCGAACCTAGGATATGCTCAAAATTTCATTTTCTCTAAATCGCTACAAAATTTCTCTAGACACTGAAAATCTGCCCTCAAATTTTACAAAAACAGCAAAATTATAGTCATATTTAGCCAGCCTGACTACATTTGACCCACAGAACATGAATTAAAAGAAATTTGATCAAAAACCTAGTTCCCGCCATTTTTGAAGCTTTTAATTTAGAGAGGGCAACCAAACACTTGCTTTCGCATTGCTCTGTACGGGCCAAAAGCCTTTATTTAGTGATGTGTGTTCTTTAGAGCCAGCCTTATTCATAAATTTTACTTTCATTCATATTTTGAAGTCATTCATATTTTGAAGAACTGTCTATACGGGAATAGGCCTTTCATAAGGTTGCATTTTCCTAAACTGGACTCTATTGCATTTGCTATTTAGCAGAATCAAGTTATGTTGGCCTATAATTATACCTATGTGAAAACAATCTAAACCATATAATTTTTTGATAAGATTTTTTCAAAGAATAATTTGTTGGTTGTATTGAATGGTAATATCATCATATTTCTAATATAGTAACCAAAATGTTTCTCGTGATAATTTCTGGGCTGATGCATAGTGAGCAATATTAAGAACGAAAAGGTCGACCATGACAAGTAATAAGTATTCATTTTTTGCAATGTATGACAAATTAATGACACATAATAATAACAAATAACTACCAAGTAATCAATAAACAAGTCATATGATTGGTTATGAATGATAAATGAAAAAGAAAAAGTTATTATTGGTTATTTGTCAATTACTTGAGCATTTATGGTCTTTTAGTCATCCCAATATGTCAGCTAACCAAACGGGTAACAACCTCAACCTGGTGCCACAGACTCATTCGTAAAAACGTCGTTGATTTGTTCTGCATCAAACCAAACACTTTCGTCAAATTATCCCAGTGTTTTGGTTTCATACATTCATGTTTTCCTGCAAGAAGGTAGATCGTTGATAACATGTTGAGAGGTTCTCGCTTTTTGTCTTTTTCATGTTAATAATGATAAAATTATGTCAGGAAATTTGTAAGGAAACCAACGTTTTCATCTTGTTTAAAAACACAATATTGTCATATTGTAGAACAAGTGTGGTCTTTACTTTTTGTAAAAATGCTAACATACTTATACGTCAAACTGTACGACAAAAATATTTGGCGTATGAAAGTTGTTATACCATTACACGTATAAAATAACTATACGCGCGTATAAAATATCTCTGACTTACAAACACAATATCAATTTAGAATGTACGTCAAAATGTAAGCCAAGCTTTTGTGACTTTTAACTGTAGTCTTTTCACTTGCAAAGAATAAAAGACGCTAAAATGTTGTCATAGTGTAGAACAAGAGTGTTCTTACACGTGTGTACTTATACGTCAAACTGTACGACAAAAATATTTGGCGTATGAAAGTTGTAATACGTATAAAATAACTATACGCGCGTATAAAATGACTCAGACTTACAAACACAATATCAATTTAGAATGTACGTCAAAATGTACGCCAAGCTTTTGTGACTTATCTTTTTCAATTACAAAGAATAAAAGACGCTAAAATGTACGTCAAAATATTAGCTAAGCTTTTGTGACTTATCTTTTCACTTACAAAGAATAAAAGACGCTAAAATGTATGTCAAAATATACGCCAAGCTTTTGTGACTTATCTTTTCACTAGCAAAGGGTCAAAACATAGCTGTTTAACTTTTTAAAATCCAAATTTAGATACAGGTATCAGAATTTTGATACGTGGGTATCTAAATTCAGATACGTATCCGAATTTTGAGTTCTGATTTCTGAGCCGCTGGTGTGTCTTTATCGTGGAGAGGTGGAGATCAGATCATACACCGAAGTTTTGATGGAAGAGTGGAAGACTCACTTCCAAAACGAAATATTACTATTATTGCTGTATTTGCTACATGTTCTGAATATATTATTTATCCACAAATGTCTATTTTCTCAGACTAAATATTGAAATTTCTGCTCAGCCCGAATTGATTGCAACTAACTACAAGTTGAAAATGTGGCCAGGAATATTACACCAAACAGATTTCCCAACACAATGCTGAAATGGCCCCTTGAAATACAATGACTTTGAATTACACATTTGTGACAAAATGGTGTGAAAGCAAAATGAACATGATATCATTGTAATTATAATATTAAAATGATCAAGTTAGATAAACCTATTCAAAAATAAACATTTTGCTTTAAAATTCATGATGTGCAACTGTAAAATAATGACATTTATTTTTATATATTCGATAAAATAAGTTTTAGCTATTCCAGAATTGTGTTGGTACCTTTAGAGCTAAACTTATTCACTAGTTTTACTTTTACTGTCTATTCGGCAATAGGCCTTTCATAAGGTTGCAATTTCCTAAACTGGACTCTTTTGTATATTGCTATGTACCAGAATCAAGTTGCGGTGGCCTATAATTATACCTATGTGAAAACAATCTAAACCATATAATTTTTTGATAACATTTTTCCAAGAATAATTTGTTGATTGTATTGAATGGTAATACCAGGCCTATCATCATATTTCTAATATTGTGACCAAAATGTTTCTCTTGATACTGGGTTGATGATACAAATTGAAAAGTGAGCAAAGTAATAAGTATTCATTATTTGCAATGACAAATTAATGACACATAGATAATAGAAAAGTAATAAGTATTCATTATTTGCAATTGCAAATTAATGACACATACAATAATACCAAGAACTATTAAAGGAGCTTGGTTCGATTTTTAAAAATATAGTTTTTAATGTCATATGAAAGAAGGCCACTCGAGAGATTTAAGTTTCAAATTTCAACTGAATCGGTCAAAGCGTTTTGATTTTATAGGCAATTTTGTTTTTCAGAATTTTTTATACGTTACTGTGTAAGATTAATTCTGGTTACCATAATAAGACACATTTTCATATATATCTCCAAAACGGAACATAACTGAGTCGTGAAATTTCACATGGGTTATGTGAAAAATATGAGCAACATTTTGGTACCAAAATCTCAACAAGTTTGAAAAAAAGTTGGGGCAATCGGACCATGCTCCTTTAAGTAATCAATAAACAAGTCATATGATTGGTTATGCTAATGAATGATAAATGAAAAAGAAACAGTTATAAATTATTGGTTATTTGTCAATTATTTGTCACCATTTATAGATTATAATTAGGCCGTTTCACGAAAAAGTGGACATGAGAAAAATATTGAAAAAAGGGTAACTATTCAATGAAAATGCTACCACCATATATTTGGTATCAAAAGAAAGCCATTTTGAAGCTTTTTAAAATTTTAAAATGAACCTAATTTTGAAAAGACTGAACAAAAATGTCTATGAATTTTTGTTAAAAAACCAATTTTTGGTCAAATTTCTTGATTTTCATAATGAAAAGTAGAAATTTTTCAACCCATTCTTGGTTTTTTACTTGGGTGTTATTGTACTAAATGGCTTAAATAAGGATCAAATTTACAAATGAGGTTGTATTTTTTGTTAATCCTGACCAGGCTTTACGGTTCAGTGCACCCAAAAATCAGCGGACAAATTGTCCTTCCGTTACCGTCCTTCCGTGACAATGATCCCTTCGCATTTCGCATTGTTAAAACATAACCGTAGGGAAAGATTTGAAGTGGAATGTGGCAAACTATTGCATAAACACCAAGCAATGCATTCAGTAACTTTGAAATAAAATTTCTTCATAAATGTCATAAAAATGTTCAAAAATGTTCTCAAGGTGAAAAACCATGTCCGTTTTGCTGTCCTTCCATAACCGACCTCATATGCATATTTTGCGAGAGAAGAAGTTTTATGAAAAAATTCCTGTTGAATATGAATGCTTTCAGGTATACGCAATGTATGTGTTTGAAATACAGAAAAATTCTGTGATTGTCCTTCTGTTACCGTGAAAATGCCCATTTTTAAAATTGTTACATACTTATACGTCAGACTGTACGACAAAAATATTTGACGTATAAAGGTTGTAATATCATTACACGTATAAACTAACTATACGCGCGTGGAAATTGTTTCCAACGAATGAACCTGAAAGTATTTTAGAATGTACGCCAAAATATACGCCAATAATATATGACGTACATTATTTTATCTCTCCGTTTCTTTAGGAGTAAAATACGCGAGAATTTTAGCCAATTGGCAACATGTCTGCCATGTAATTGCAACCATACTACGTCAATTTATACGTCAACCTTTTGACGTACAAATTGGAAAGAAGAAATATGATATCTAAAGTGATGAATTTGATTTTTGATAGTGTAAGATGTTCTGAAATATATAACAAATTGTCTCAAACGTTTCTGCTTTAAAATTATGCACACAATGCAACAGTTTGCATCAGAGATATACAGGCCCGTAGCCCAAGATTTTTAAAGGGGGTGCAGGTTATCAAAAGGTGGATCTTTGGGAGGAAAAGTTTTCTTTTTGGTGGACCCTAAACTTAAACTTAGTGATAAGCTTTGGGGGTTCTTTTTGTGGACCTTTTTGTACATTGGTACATAGTCAAACCCCCCCCCCCCCCCCCGCCCTGGCTCCGGGGTTGGTCAACGACAATGTAAACTTCAAATTAATTGTGCTAAGGCCAAAAAAGAAACCACATAATTGTTGTGTTCTTTTGGGGGGAAATTGCAGTCGTGTCGGTCAGTTGAGATTTTTTCTCCATGCAGAAGCAGTCTAGCAGCAGATTTTGACCTTTAAAATTTCTAGAAACAATGCATGTTTAAGTCTTTTGACAACATAGCAAGATCATTTCTTAGTTATTTCTGACATGTCACCAAAGATTTGTCAATTTAACACATTTATTGCAAGTTAAAAAAAAGTAACAAAAAAGGGGGAAATCCCAAACCCAAATATCGCCAGATTTAGGGTCGGTCAGAAACGGCAACACGACAAATAGTTTAGGTCTACTAGTAAACAAAGGAGTTTTGCTAAAGACGGTAACAGCGCGCTAGTCCGAAGGTTCGCTAGTTTTAAGATTTGCTAGTCCAAAAATGAAATAAGGTTCGCTAGTCCGAAAGCATATTTTGAAAAAAGTTTGAAATAATTTGATAAAAGGTCCGTCAGTCCGAAAATAGGGTTTGCTAGTCCGAATTTGAAAAAAGGTTCGCTAGTCCGAAAATAAATAAGGTCCGCTAGTCCGGAATTTAAAAAGGTCCGCCAATCCTAAAGTTCGCAAGTCCGAAAATGAAATAAGGTTCGCTAGTCCGAAAATGAAAAAAAAAAACGTCTGCTAGTCCGAAAAAAAAATTGGGTTGCAAATCAACAAAACTTTTTTGGACTAGCGGACCCTATTTTATTTTCAGACTAGCGAACCTTATTTCATTTTCGGAGTAACGAACCCTATTTCATTTTTGGACTAGCGAACCTTATTTCATTTTTCATTTTCGGACTAGCGAACCTTAGGATTAGCGAACCCTTTTTAATTTCGGACTAGCGAATCTTATTTCATTTTCGGACAAGCGAACCTTTTTGTTTCATTTTCGGACTAGCGAACCTTATTTCATTTTCGGACTAGCGAACCCTATTTCATTTTCGGACTAGCGAACCTTATTTCATTTTCGGACTAGCGAACCCTATTTCATTTTCGAACTAGCTAACCTTACGATTAGCGAACCCTTTTTAATTTAGGACTAGCGGACCTTATTTCATTTTCGGACTAGCGAACCTTTTTTTCATTTTCGGACAAGCGAACCTTTGGACTAGCGAACCTTCGGACTGGCGAACCTTCGGACTGGCGAACCTTTGAACTAGCAAACCTTCGGACTGGCGAACCTTTGAACTAGCGGGCTGTAATCGATACTATCATAGCAAAGATTGATCTCAGACATTTTAAAATATTACTTTATGTAGATAAAGTTTTACAAGAGGAATGTTTTGAGACCTGAAATTTGTGATTGCCATAACATGACCAAAGCTTGGTATGACCATGAAGTATGACCTTTCATGTTTTTGGATATAAAGAGGAACATTTTTGAAATGTTTTTTACAAGATTTAATGAATTTTGAAATTTGACCCGTGCGTGTAAGCCTCTCCTGCAGGCCCATCTTGATGACAGGGATGGTTATGGCTTTTTGTAATTTTGCCTGAAAATGTGAATTTCCCAATACTTTTGTACAGTGAAGATCCAAGCATTTTTGCCTGAATTCAGGCAAAAACCTGAAGATAATTATGCCTGTGATGAGTGGAGAGGAGGCTTGGACAGGGGGTCGTGAGGACGACACATACCCATACCTTACCTTCCATCAATGCATGTTTCTTGATTTTTCATGGGGGGGGGGAAGGATTACCAAGCCTTGAATATTTTACATAATCAGTGATGTGTAGAAAAAATCATCTTGTTTAGGCTTTCGCCAAGGAAACTAAGTTTGGTGCCTAGCTTCCTTTAGCTTACTTGGTACTAGGCTGACTTGGTAAGGAAGCTTATCTTCAACAGGGCTCCCAAGATGTTTTTTAAATTCAATTTTTGGATGCAGGAGGAAGACCGGAGTACTCGAACAAGCGAGCGAGCACGGACTGAAAACCAAATGCACATAAAGCCCCGGGCGCGGGAATCGAACATGGGACCTCATTGGTGCAAGATGAGGGAACTACGGTTGCACATACAGTGCACAACCCGCTCCCCCAACAAATACAAACACTATATTGATCTTTATTCATTTAACTGGCATGCACTGCAGAAGTTGCACATCATAATTTATGCAAATCACTACGCTTTCAGCCACTGGTTCCAAACATTTTTACCACATGTTAAGTCATTGGGGAATAATTTCTATAGCACTTTTAGAACTCTTGAATCCGAATGAAGAATTAGTAAGCATTATCATGCAAATATGTTTGTAAAAGAGTCTTATAAAAGACCGGCATCCATCCCGTCACTATACGTCAATATTTTTTGCAGTGTGTGAACAAAAACCAAGTGAAAGGACGGCCTGATCTTTGTGCGTACGTAAGTATAGTGTGTTATTCAGGCATGAGAATGAAATTCCATGAAAAAAACAGGAATATTGTGGAAAAAATAGGAAAACAGGCTCAAAAACAGGAAAACACATACAATTTGCCACAAAAAACAGGAATTCCTGTTTAAACAGGAAGATTCTCATGCCTGAAACTGATAGCGAGAAGTTTAAAGTTTGAATGAGTTAAACATTTGTTTGGAACTAAATTACTACTTCTAAAAAACTACTTCTGCAGCATATACGCCGGGGAAGTAGTGACGTCATAATTTATGTTTATGTTAATCACCCAGCACGTGCGTTTTGGACCCAAACAAACGGTGTGACCATTTTTGCCACACGTTAAGTCTATGGGGAAAAAAGTCCGACTCCGATTTTATACCATAACTTTCGTTTAAAACAAAAATAAGGGAAAACATGCCTGCCTATTATGCCAGGACGGGACCCCTTCCGTTATTTTCGTCTTCCAACCGAAAAAATCAGTCTGAATTGTATGTTTACTTGTGCCTATTGTGTTAATACGTATGATTAGTGGACATGATCATTTGTTTGGGTCCAAAACGCACGTGTTGGGTGATTTACATAAATTATGACGTCACTACTTCCCCGGCGTATTATGTTTATGCATTGTTTAAGCTGTTGCATAAGTGTGTTTATACGCTGTGGAAGTAATGACATCATATTTATGATAATAAGCCCCACACATGTGATCTGGTTCCAAACAAACATGGTGGGCATTTTTACCCACACGTTAAGTCTATGGGGAATAATAATTCTATTTTAGTTTTATTACTCTTGAATCCAAATGAAGCAAAAATAAACATAGATTATGGTAGTTTGGTATAGAAAAGAGTCATATAATGGATCAGATCATCGCTACCATTATTTTTTTCAGTTTGTGCACAAAAAGTGAGCGAAAAGATGGTCTGATTTTTGTATGTATGTACGCCTAATGTGTTAATATGTGTGATCAGTGGAACCACTCTGGACATGATCATTTGTTTGGAACCAGATCACACATGCTTGGTGATTTGCATAAATTATGACGTCACTACTTCCACAGCTTATTGCATTATAATACAACATTAACCAACGGTCTTAGCGAGGGTGTACATGCATATATCACTACATGCGCACATACAACCAAAAGTGTGGCATGGCTGTGTCTCAGGATTATCATGCTTTGTTTAAAAGGGTTTGACAAATTGATTAATGTTGTTGTTTTTGATGGTATGTCTACCAAGGAGATTACAGAATTCACATATACTTCGGTCCCTCTGCTTGTTCTCACAAAATGTGGAAAATATTTAAGGTTTGGTGCCATATTCCATTTGGGCTGAGTGCCCTATATGGAATATAGCACCAGGCGCTCTATTTCCCACATTTTGTGACTAAGATTGGGATTCCGTAATACTAATGGTATCTTCTGACCAAAAATGATGCCAAATAATATATGCAATTCTCTATCTGCAGATTTATTTTTTTATTTTCTCCACTTCAATTAATTTATAATTGGGCAAATATTTACATCAAACTTTCAAACCAACTAAATTGAATTTTACTATAAAGAAAATATACAAAACAAGGAGTTACAAAAATAGGAAATACATATAATAATGTTCATTAAATAAATTTCAGAATGAACAAATTCAGAAATGTAAGACAGCTTCAGAATTTCTTGACATTCCAGAAACTGTCAAGTTTACTACTGTCCTGGATTGAGTATTAATATTCTTCATAACCTTTCCTTAAACCAAGTCAAATCTTGACAAAATTTCCTAGTTTAAGAAAATTTTCTGAAACATTACTTGAAGTAAGACAATACTACGCTACGCAGAATATTATATTCCATGCGGCTTATCGTCCGTAAATTACAATAAACATAAAAAACATTTTTTAATTGTCAAAACATTTTTCTCGATACATAAACTTGAAAAACAACTGGCAAAATGACAGGAAATGAATCTATGTTTATTCATTTTTTTGAATCCTGATTTAAACCAGATGTAAACTTCATAATTAAGCCAGGATTCACATGATTATAAAACATGTTAACATCTTCAAATATTTTGATGCCTCTTTTTTACGGATAAATGGATCAAAATGGATGTAACACCGGTTGTTACAGTCAAGTCTGCACCTTGGAAATATTTTATACATGACACTCGAAAATAAACAAACCTTATTCAATTGTGGTTGCTAATATACATATATGTGAATAAAAAACAAACTTTTCAAGGTTACCATCTACAACATATTGTAGCATAACAGATGCTACTCTATATATTGTAAAAATATTGGCTGACAATCAATTTTCGGCAGGATTCAATTTTCATAAACAGGGATGGGTAAAAATAATATGCAAAATATTTAACAATGATATCTCACAAAACACCAGTTATAACTCAAGTGTTAGTGTTCGCACAGGGGCATGTACATAATGTGTAAACTTAGCAGCTGGAAGTCATTAGCAGTGCCAACTTTAAACATTTTTCAAACATGAATCTCAATTTTAGATTCAGCTTTAATCTCATAACAGCCAACATGATCGTATACAGCATATTCTGAAAGTATACTTCTACATTATTGTTTGAGGTTGGTAGTGAAATATACTGTTCCTGAGAGTTGGGAACTGTCTTACGATGCTCAGCGGAGAGGGGTAGCCCCATCACCAGAGACAGGGTACAATGTTTCTCGACGCACTCGGTGGCATATGTTACCAAATATAACCAGATAGCTATTTTTGAAATATGGTCATTAATTCTCTTAGTGTATGATAAGAAACCATTATTGTATTTGTTTTACTCCATCTCGTACATATTTTTGTATACATGTATTGTTGCTACATTATTCACTGATAATCCAGAAAGGTAGATAGTCAAAACTACCACTTAGGGAGATGGAGAGTTGGACCAATCAAAATATATATGATCATGGATATAGTAGATGAAAATTTCCATAGTATTTTTATTTAATGCATATAGTAGGATTAAGTTTGGGATCAAATTAATTTAATATGCCTTCTTTTGCCAAGTGATGTCTTATGAAATATCACCATTGCATATTGTGCATAACTTTTAACCCACCCTGTATTTTCAAAATACATGATATTCTCATCGTTCAACAATAATTTAACAATTGCATAAAACTTATACTCAATTCCTTTTCTCGAGACAGTCCAATTGTATGGTTTCATCATACCAAGATCATAACATTTAGAAACCAATGAGGGCTGAGAGCCACTAGGCCATATCTGCATTTCAACGCTCCCGACAACAATAGATTTCAAGATCTAATGGGTCTTTCCAAATGAGTAAAAGATCATTCATCTTGAAAATATGACCAGGTCGTTAAACATTTTGCTATAGGGATTGTTGTCATGCAAATATGGCCTTTTGGCTCTCAACCCTCTAAATTGGTCAGTACTACTGCTCTATGTTCAATCACTTTGAGCACATGTAATTTTGATTTTCCGTTGATGAAGTTTGCTGACTGCATGTAACAACACTCTGGATTTTAGCAAAAGACTAGCATTACTTAAAATATAAATGAGTGCTCTGGCAAAATGAGAGGAAAGTCGCAAATTTTAAAATTGACTTAATGACATTTTTTAATTTTTTAATTCTCTATAATCTCAGCTTTTGAATGATATATAATGTCACACTTTCTTTCTTCATTCTTCATTTAGAGATCAAAATCTAAAGCAGTCCACTGAATATTCTGCAATTAAAATTAGCTGCAAATCGATTTCATAGATACTGAATACTACAGTGTATAGTAGCAACATGCAATCAATTAACCGTGAATAATTGCACTTCCCGACAAAGTTGACTTTCAAAACTTATGGTAAAGGTTTAACACTTATGCATGATGGCATTTTATGTAAAAAAACCAAAATTTGACTTTTTCACCCTATTTTTACTTTAGATGCCATTTATTAAAAATATAGATTTGTGACATTCCCCTCATTTTGCCAAAGCAACCCAAAAATGTGTGTAAAGGAGAGTACTTTCGGTAGTTTTGTAATTCAGCCAGCCCCTTACTTTGTACGATAAATTACAAATGCTCAAATCGTCATGTGAGTGCAAGAAAGTCGTATCTGCAATGACTGCCCTAAGTTATATTTATTTTACACCTTGTAACAAGAATGTGAAAAATCACTCAAAATGTTCCTGTCTTATGTCAGTGGTTCTTGAAATGGTTCTTCAGGTGCGGGTGTCACCTGAAGAACCATTTCAAGAACCACTAAACTGACCCCAGTTATACCGTGTGCAACAAAAATTTATGACTTAAGGCAGCTATTGCAGATACGACTTTCTTGCACTCACATGATGAAATGACAGATTCACCTGGGACTCGCCACAATGCAGACTGTCTTAAGAACGGAATCATCGAGACATTACAAGATAGTCAGTACTTCTATACATTATTTACAACCTTCAAGTTTCACAAAATACTTCGACATGATGCGATCATGTAAAACAACTTTAAATTAAGCTTCATAAATCTAAATATAATCATGCAGTTCTTTTGGAAGAAACTATCATCATAAGAGATATGATGCAGAAAAAATGATTTCAGTTGTGTCTTGCGCTTGATTCTTGTTCAACTCTTGCCTCTATCCAAGGATTGGTGTTATGAAATTTAAACCTGTTTTACATGATAACTTCACAAAGACATTAACTAATACATGAACTATAATACTGAGATATATTGTTTGTAATATATAACTTAGTTTTTCTACATTAAATAACACTCAACAAGGTAATACTAGCAAGGATTGCCAGGCTATCAAATAATCTATTTCAGTAGGAAGCCCCTTTCTTTCAAACAAGAGACATAGTGTTTTTATTTTTTTCCAATACTCTTTATTCCTTATATGTGGGCCGCTGCGGCAAAAGGATACACTTGTCGGCTAAGTGTTACTCATTGTAGTATATATCTGATGTACACAACTAGAACATATCAGATATGCTACAAAGGTACATGCAGGAGACGACAAATGCATTCTTTTGTCACAGCGGGCCACACATATGCAAGCCAACTGAAATGGTCATAGGGAGATCACACTGTAGTATGCCTGATCCATTTTTACAATGTCAAGGCTACAATATTTTGCTACTCAAGCTGTTGCCATTTCAGTTATAACATTCCAGCAGCCAGCAGTATAGAACCCTGGGAAAAAAGCATGATGAAATACAGTCTATTTGACTTCATACAAAGGAAAATATTCCACATCATTGGTATACACTCCTCAGTTGTTTCTCTGGCTCCCGGGTACCCGGGCACTAGCGGGGCAACTTGGTCAAATCCGTTCCCTCTAAGTTGACAAATTCCATGTCATTTTGTGCCACCTGCCCTGCAGGACAGGGCATTTTCAAGGGCAGAATTCCTGACCAAATACACCAATACGATGAGACATCCCCATCTAGAATCAACCTAATTCCTGGCCCAAATGATCACTCAAGCCACCACCATATCCCTGTACATATTCACAAATCCCCTGTCCTATCATGGCCAATTCCCGCTAGGCCTGGGTACCCAGGGCCAGGGAAACAACTGACAAGTGCATAAGAGTAATTTGTGGATATAAATTATACCCTGAAACAATCACAGTTACACAAGACGCCAACCCTGTGCTACAATACCAGGCATACAATTCTTGTTAACCCTGTCAAGGTGCACCATACTAAAGTCAAGTTTGTTTTACATCAAATTATTGATGCTAAGTATATTACACACAAAATGTCAATAGATTCCTTTTATCTTAATGAGAAATCAGATACAGTAATATATTCTTACTATACTGGGTTAATGTAATTGGGAAATATATTTATAAAATTGTAAGTTAATAGGACAATCTATGAATTTGCCTGCATAAATGTTTGATAAATGCCAGGCAAAAACATGGACGTAGCCCAAAGTTTTTGCAAAATAGTCCCATACAAGCAGTATACATACACCCCTTTACCCTGACATGGGGAATCAAATCAGAATTTGTTTCTGTAATTAATAGAATAAAACAATTATTTTTGGAAACATTTTACACTTACAGCCTCATACATAGTGATCGTATAATCCAAGGAATTTTTATAGGGGAACCGATACTCTCCGCCATTTTAACTTCACGGCCTTGTAAATCCTATGGGACGGCAGCCATCTTGGAATGTTGTTCATGGAGGTTGAGTTATTGTACCTATGGCATTTTACGTAAGAAAGGCTCCACGAGCCACAATTCGAGAGTCTTCGCAACAGATTAGCAGGAAAATTGCCGTACTTTGATCAGAGCAAGTCACAATACACGCTACTTGAAACACAGACACTGTTTTGCGACACAAGATGGCGGTTCCCCTGTAAAAATTCCTTGGTATAATCTCAACAAAATTACACTTTACTTCAGTTCTTCTTTCACTAGCATCACATATCAGTATCAGCCAAATCATCAAAAAGAAAACAATTACACAGATAGCATTCATATTTCATCACCAACTGACCACAATCAATCAAGTCATCAGAAAATATGCACAATTATAGATTTTAAACTCTTCTAATTTATAACTATTCACACATTTACATATTTATATATATTAATAATTACACATTAAAATAGCATTGTCAGAACAAACCATTGAAAATCAATATATGGACAGAATTTAACTTGTAAATCATATATCAACTTGAAAAAACTTAATGGACCGTATTCCAGAAAGATGTTTAGCAAAACCATGGTTTAAATGAACATCAACTATCCAGGAATGATACGCATCATTGCAGCTTTCAAGCAGAACAGTTCAATGAGTCGTGCTGTTGACGAGAAATAAAACCGTGGTTTAGTTAAACACCTTTCTGGAATACGGGCCAATATGTCTCACCTGTCCCACTGTGCTTTTGCCATATAACATAATGCTGTGAACCAAATTGTTGGAATTTTTTTTAATTGTCAGAAAAAAGTAACAAAATTGGTTGCTAAGCAACTGAAAAAAAAACCTTATCAATATTAAAGGTGAGACAATTACTTTTTTGGTCTTGCTTTTTTCTTGGTTACAAGAAAACCTTTGGTATTGTATATAATTCAAGTACTGAAACCAATTTTCTCAATGTACTGACTTAGGTTGATATTTTGAAAAATAAAAGACTCATACCAAAGTACAATTTTGAAATATAATACATAGCAGGAATGTATCGCAAATTAACAGAAGCCATGCTGGCTTATCGGCTTACCAACCATGAGCACAGGCTTCCTAAAAGGGGCAATTCATGATCCTTTTTTCAACCAAATCATCTATCAAATTTGAATTTTTTAGCTGGTAAGAATCCTTGACTGGTATATACGATCCCCAAACTGCTTCATTATGAAAGATCAGAAAGTTATCAAATTGTTTGTTGATGGTCACTTTTTGGTCATTTAACAACCATTATCCTATTCACAAGACAATTTTTGCAATAAATTATTTGAATAAAAATGAATTTTTATGCAACGATATAGCTAAATTCTAAAGAAGAACAATGCTAAACAAATGTAAATTCACATATGTGTACCGCCGCGGCAAAAGGGTCCAGTTGTCGGCTCGTACATGTTGCTCCTTGTAGCATATCTAATGTATGGTATTTGTATACATCAGATATGCTACAATGAGCAACATGTAGGAGTCGATAACAGGACCCTTTTGCCGCGGCGGTACACATATGATAAACAAATGCAAATTCACAAAGCGTGGTGGATTTATGTATAAAACACTCAACATTTTCCTGATTTTCCAGACTCTACACTTTAAAAGGAAATTGACTTCATTTTTATTTAGTCTCTTTTTAAGAGCAACAACAAAATTGGATGGACTATCCCAAAAGTAAGACTCGCTTTCAAGGAACATCCACAATGTGTCTACAGGGGGACGGCTGAAGTCAAAATCGATGCATCTATTATTACTGTAAAGACAGAACCTGGTCCTATTGTGCTTTTTAGTGAGCTACTGACACTACTGCTATAAGAGACACTCACATTAATGGAAAGTCACAACTGCACAATAAGGCAAAGAAAAAAGTTGTTGTGTTGCCCATTTGGGGAAAAATTTTAAAGTAGGGTCGGCCATTTTTTTTTTATAATAACTTTTCCTGAAGGAGATTTTGACCTTTAAAATAAAACAATGCATGTTAGTCATATGACGACATAACAAGATCATTTATTAGTTATTTCTGAGAGGACACCAAAGATTTGTTATTTTATCACATCTATTGTGAGTTTCTGTGCTAGAAACAGTAAGTTTAATAGAAAATAATTGTTTAAAAAAATCGCGACCCTATTTTTGCCAAATTTAGGGTCAGTCAGAAAAGGGTAACACAACAATTTTTTAAGGCCTAATTGAAAGAGATTCCAAACACCATATTAGACCATCACGAAACACAATTTGCTGGCAATTATTATAGGCAAATCAAAAATTTAATGGACAATGTAAACAGATAGAGAGTGAAGGTTACATTACAAACAATGAAGCCAGGAAATCTGGATTTTTGTTTACACTGTCCAATAAAATTTTTCTTGGCCTACAGATGAATAGATAGATCATTCTATGGGGCAATCTACATGGGAGTGCAAATCCAGATGAATGTACATCTCAGTAAGCTGCTTTGCAGTAGACTGTGGCTACACGAGCGTTAGATTCGGATCTGTGGGCGTACATGTGGGCGAGTAATGGTGCGTTCATAGTCCAACGATTTCACAACGATTTCATCGCACGATGTCTACCGATACGCAGTCTTCAAGATTTATAGCGCAATATACGCAGCGCGTTTGAAGACTGCGTATCGACAGACGTCGTGCGATGAAATCGTTGTGAAATCGTTGGACTATGAACGCACCATAAGCGGTCTACGTAGATGCACATCCCAGATCTGGATCTCGGAGATGAGCATGCATCTGTATCTGTGCCCCGTGCCTGGCTCCATGTGGATTGCCCCTGTGTTAGCTTCTTCCTGTTTGCGTTATTCTTAAACGTTACAGAATGCAGAAAAAAATTACGCCAGTTTCTGCAACTAAGTAACCCCTATATTTGGTACCTAACCAGACATTATGAACATATTATTCTATTCTCCAAGGTGGTTAAAAATGGTGCTATTTTGGAAGTGCCCTTTCACATCTGTTGTTTGTGCAGGACAAATACACATATCACTGACTGCTTACACTACATAATGATTAAATTTGACAAGAATCTATTTTTGAATGGAGACACAAGGGGAAACCACTTATTAAAGACTTGGGTGAATGAATCAAAAATGGATGGAAATATTAAAATGCATAAATTTATATATCTCACACTGCTTAAGATTTTACTTGACTTGCCTACCAATAGCCCTGGAAAGAGCCAATCTGTATTAGAAGTCAGCAAAAACAATCACAGTTTGTAATAGCTGAATCAAGACTTATGGGTGAAATATTTAAGGCTTAAAGTGAATGAATCAAAAATGGAAGAAAAAGATTAAACAAATGCATAAATTGATATATCTCTCGCTAAAAATGTTACTAACTTGCCTGATGGCTCTGGAAAGGGCTGTTCTGTACCGAGTCTTTGTTGTCAGCAGAAAAAAATCATAAGTTATGAACTAGCTATAACCACTATAGCTTGTACATATATGGCCTAAATTGGTTAGCAAATCTGACGTAAAATGTCAAGTCATTTCCTGTATGCATGTATAGCATTTAGAAAACTAATCTGGCAGTCCAATTTCAAATTTATAGCTCTGATATTTGAAATGAATTAGGAGAGCTCCTATGTCCTATATTAGGAATGAGCAACTAAATCTAACTGTGTTTTTGTTTATAGCTCTGATATTTGAAATGGATGATGGTTTAGGAGAGCTCCTATTTTAGGAATGGGCAATATCCAGAGCAACTAAATCTAACTGTGTTTTTGTAGACTGATATACAAAATGCAGTTTCGCAGTTGAAACTAAATACTGAGTCGTGTCTGTATTTTCACACTGATCGAACCTGTCACGTCTAGTTAAAATGCTTCACGATTGGATCCTGTGTGATGACCTCTACATCCCCTCCCACTACAGCCATGACAGCAGCTATGTAAATGATGAGTATAACGATCGATATCGCCCAGCTTGCTACGCCGATTCCTAAACCGATCATAGAAAAAGTACGTGCATGTTGGGCTGATTGTTGAGCACCAAGTTGATCTCCATGTGCTGCACGTGTGCGAACCTGGAGTGAATGCGTAAGGAGAAAATGTAGAAATATTAATAAAGGTTAAACAGTAAAAATAAAGTAAAGAAAGTGGGTTAAAAAGTAGCCACAACTACAAAATAAGCTTGGAATTTTTCCAGCATTAGGTGCTGATTTGGTAATTGGATCAAAAGGAGCTCAAGTTGGTTTGTGTCTTGTTCAAGGACACTTCACACACTGCAATTGGAGGGTTCAACTTTCTTAGACACTAAGCAGTGCATGGTTGAATCTTAGCATTAAATACATAAAGCAGGCAGTGGGGTTAGACCCCACCCTTTTTATAAAGGAACCATTTATACTGAAAATTACGGACTACACCCTTTTAGTAATTTATGTTTATTACCTTTACTTCTGGCACCATGGAAATGTTGTTGACTGACACCCAAAAGTATTTCTGAATATCACCTCACTTATTTTCCGCACCACTATATGGATACAAACTATTGAAATCATTAAATTTCCTACAGTTTATACAATGCAAATCTGCAGGGTGTGTATGCCGAGAGCGTGTGTGACTATGTAGCGATAGCCAAAATGTACTCAATAGCGAAAATGCACTGCTATGCGCATGTCTTGATTGGTCGATTAAACAAGAATCAGAGTCTGATTGCTTTTTGCATACTTCAAGATGGATAGAGTCTATACTTACTTCACTTGATTTGATGAGTGCAACAATTCCGAAAGGTAAGAAACAGCACAGAGTGACAAACAAAGCAAGGCCGAAGTAATCCTTGGGAACCGCTGATCCCGTACGAATGATTGTCTGATGTGAAGGATTGGTCACCTGAAAATAACATCATTACACTTGGGTTAAATAGCAGAAAAATGTGATTTTAAAAAGTCAAATTTTAACAAAAGTTTATACATTGGGCTAACAGTCCTGGTACATGTACCCATCTTCATTTAGTGTTAGACAGAACTCAACCACAGGGCTGGACATTAGCACCCACCTGACAGCCAATGGCGGGTAACTTTGATGTCAGGCGGGTAAAAATTGAAAGGTTTTTTTTTTTGAGGTTAGGGATAATTTCTTTATAAATTGTTGAAATTCGGGTAGGTAAATTTTATGACGCGGCGGGTAACTTTGGACAGTTACCTACCTGACTGGCTAGTACGAGAAAATACCAATGCCCAATGGGTACGCTGTTTTGTGATCAAAACAATACAATTTACTTGGCAATACTTTTACATATGGTACTTGTATGTATTTCTGTCACCAGAGTGGTAAGAAATGATCAAGGTGGATATCTTGCTCATAAAAAAAACCCTCAATACTTAAGTGGCTGCACCCGGCTTTAAATCCACAACCTTTTGGTCAAAAGTGCTCAATTCACTTTACCACAATGAGCCTTCCTCCTCCTCCCCCTTCCCTCCCCCCCCCCAAGGAAAAAAAAAAGATTTAAGTATATCAAAGATATGCCTACTTTTTCTTATAAATGAATTGCACATTTCCCAAGGGGAGAGAATCCTTTGTTTGGGGTCGAGTGTCAGTTAAAGAGGATATCTGTCAGTATTTCTCAGGCCTGGTATTTCTCTTACTGGGGAGAGACCCAGAATTCCCGAGAAAAAAAAATGGCTGGACATACATCTTCAGTAAACTTACCATAACCGTTGAGCAAATATCACTGTATGGGGAGAGTTGTGGCTACTCTAGCAGGGCATAAACCATTGGTCATTGCTGCATCACTGGGGCAGGATTGCCTTCACCTGGAGGGGGGTGACCCTCATCCTTGAAATGTGAACAATCTTCAATCCTCCATAAGTCCCCAAGGTAGAACTGTGGGCAGATATTTAGTAAACTTACCACAACCGTTGTGTGCATATCACTGTATGGAGGCAGATGTGGCTGCTCTGGCAGGGCATACACCATTGGTCGTTGCTGCATCACTGGGGCAGGATTGCTGTCACTTGCAGGGGGATGACCCTCATCCTTGAACTGTGTGTAGTTGCCTGGAAGAAGTCAATATAAAAAGGGTTTGTATAAATGTTACTTGGATTCAATAGGTCTATAGTTAATAAGGCAATTTTTTTTGTGGTGCAAGGGGCTGTATTTGACCTATAGAGTTGAATTTTAACATGGCGTAAATGCAAATGGCAGTTTTGGGCCAAAGCAAACCGAGT
Source organism: Ophiothrix spiculata (assembly GCA_000969725.1). Lineage (NCBI taxonomy): Eukaryota > Metazoa > Echinodermata > Ophiuroidea > Amphilepidida > Ophiotrichidae > Ophiothrix > Ophiothrix spiculata. The sequence continues at coordinate 43,274 of JXSR01S069280.1, forward strand.
TGACAAAAGATTACCTTTGATTGCACCTTCAGTTTGTCTGCTGCCGCAATCCATTGTCAATTATTTTGATTGCGAATTCAATTGCAGTGTCATTTGCAGTAGGAATGACTAGAAATTATCAAAATTGTGCTTGCATTGAGTACAAATTCAGCTTTACTGATAGAATGGTGCTAGTCATGCAAATTATTAAAATTGAACAATGAAGCAAAATACAGTAGAAACTCATTATAACGAAATCTGATATAAGGAAAACCATGTTATAAAGAATTATTTCTCCTGTACCATTTTTATCCAATTTTCTTTGTCTTTTATTGTTTTTAAAACCCTGATATAGGCGTAACACAATTTTGGATATAAGTAATTTGTCTGTCCCCAACAACTTGGTTACGAAAGTTAGTCAAAGTGATGAAGCAAGATGGAGACTTTGAAAAACTTTTTTGGGGGTATTCAAATTTTTAAAATTAACTTTATTAATGAGAGTGTACGTCATCATACAAAGTCATGTTCGATTAGTCTTTACTGGCAGAATCCTTCTCTACTGCACAGAATTGTGGCACTGTAAATACAGTGCCAAGTGCCCCACTTTTTTCAAATAAGTTTTCCAGTCGCCAAATGGCCAGAACAACAGGAAGTGAGGGCGACTGGTAGATCCAGTCTACTGGAGTACTGGATGAAAATAAAGAGTGCCGGAAAGACAAAGCCTGCATTTTTGGTCCACAAGTCAACATTTTGCAATTGACAGTCACAACATTGACAGTGTCATTGTAAATTTCAAAATTTTTATCATCACATTTGACGTATGATATACTGTAAAACATGAACATTTCGCGGCATCAAAATTTCGCGAATTGACAAACTATGACATTTTCGCGGCATCAAAATTTCGCGAATCTGCAAAATTGCATGATTGATGAATGGGTGACAAATTCAGCAACCTTTGTTTCACTCTTTTAATTGGCGTTTTTCAAACAGATTAACATGATTTCACAACACATACCTACCAGTTTAAATGATTATTTTCTTGATGCATGAAATAAAAAAGTTACTAAAATAAAAGAAACCTTGGGAACTTGCTGAGTAGCTCTAAATGATTTACACAAACAGGCATGAT
>JXSR01S069280.1:66234-86541 GCA_000969725.1 Ophiothrix spiculata
ACTTTAAGCACTTTGTTCAAAAGTTATGGTACAAAATAAATTTGCAAAAATGCAACAATGAGTGATGTGCTTTCACCCCTTAATGTCAAGTTGATGTTAAATCAAGACAAAAAATATGAGGTCACAGACTGCTTCTAAAGATAGCTAGAGATGAAATTATATAGGGTAACTTAAAATTTAAAAAACAATTTTCATCGCCGGGAACATCAACATTTGGTTTTGTAACATCAAACGGATAAAAAAGGTTAATTAAATTAATTATGTTAATCATCCTAACGCTCGAGTTTTCAAGTTATCGTCAATTGAAAGGAAAATGATGTCATCATAGCGCGCTTAGATGATCGGTGACCCCCTTTTTAGTGCTGAATTTTGAAGTTTAGACTCTTATCTATTAACTGACAAAATATAAACAAAACCTACAGGTAGGAACTTATCACCGTGATCGTCCATAATGGAATTGACCATCACCAAATTTAGATTTTGCAGTTACATTTTTTTATACAAATCTGTTTTATGCACAATTTGGCAGAACATTTGAATAATAGAAAACACTGGATTTTTTGCAGTATTGGCCGAGCAGCGATCTATTCAGCATCATCAATGTTGACAAGCAGTGATAGAAAATCTCAGGTTTGCTTTAGAAGCGATATCCAGGCATGAGAATGAAATTCTATGAAAAAACAGGAAATTTGTGAAAAAACAGGAAAACAGGCTAAAAATACACAAAAACACATAAATTTGGCCACAAAAAAACAGGAAGATTCTCATGGATATCTCCAGCAATAAAATTACCAAGCAGCAAAAGAAGATGTATGGATGGGCAATGTAAAACTTTCTGTTACAATTTGTGCCCGATGCATTAGGTGAATGTCAGCAAATCTAACGTAAGTCTCCTACGTACTTAGATTTTCACTGATGTCATTCAGATCAGCCTTAATTAACTGTGGTCCTGGGCATACTAAGCCATATTGAGGGAAAAGATCAGCGTATAAGAGATTCTGTCTTGATATATGTGATGGCTCACCCCGAAGGGGGGGGGGGAACTTTGAAGATAATGTCAATTTTGATTTTATCATTTCATCAGTTACAGGATTTTCTAAGCCTTAAAATGACACCTTACTTGTTGAAATTGATCTAGGTGATCACATTTTACAACAGAAAATATGCTGGCAATTCTTATTATTTTTTAAATTTTTCACTGTCTATTTTCGTCAGTTTCTTGAAAAGTGTTCTGTCGCAAAGTCCCCCACACATATATATATTATACATATATATAGACATCAGCAAAAGAAAGAAATTTGATGGATCTCAAACAATCACAAAACACATATCAATGAGCAATTATTTTGAGGGCATATGGTCTAGTGGAAGAGTTCAAGACTCATAGACAGAAGGTTGTGAATTCGGGGCCTGCTAGCTGTGCCAATGTGTTGTGAGCTTGGGCAAGTCAATTTATCACACTTGCCTCGTTGACCCAGGTGCATTGAGGAGCTGTGTAGATAAAACATGATTGGTCTGCACTTTGGGTCATTGACCTAGTGTAAGGGCGAGATGGTTCTGATGATTCCCTTGTTACAGCTTAATAATAATGACTAGCACTTTGTAACGTCTGGAAAAGGCCCAATGAAAATGCTGATATTATTATTATTACTATTTTTTATGCACATAAGCTTTTTAATCATTTGCATATAGCTGACATAACTTATTCCAAGTTAGAAGCCAATGGCAGCTTGGATGTAAATATTCAATGCGGTTTGTGCAATCCTTATAAGCACATGGTCATCTTTTTTGAGGTGAGGCTCATTTGCGTTACATCTCACTCACTTCATCCATACCACACTCCTTCCTGGTCATTGCTGATTAGAGTTGATAAATACCTATATTTGGCTAATATTTTTGATTGATTTTTTAGACTAATACATTATCTTCAAAATCATACCAAAATTATGACATATCATACGATAATTGAAAAGTTGTGACGAATTTGATGCACAATGTACATATCTCATCCACACCAACCACATTTATGCCTTTTTCCTCTGTGGCTAAATTAGCTCATTGACTTTTAAATTGTTAAAAGCGTTAATTATCAACTTTATTCGGGTTAATTCCAACTTGTTTTTGATAAACAATAACTAGCCTTTAAAATCATATAAGATTGGTGACACTTCAATGGATTTTTCAAGGAGATATGACAGAACAATTATTCATGCACAATTTTCATGATGCCTCAATCTCACCCTTAACCTCACCCGACTCCACCCCCGGCTAGGTAGCTTTAACGGGTCATTAAGCTTAATTAATCACTTCATTTGGATTTTATTCTTAATTTCTTGAAAGTCAAATAAATTGTTTTTAAAATCATACCAAAATTATGACATTTCATTTGACTGTTGAAAAGATATGACAAAAATTGATGCATAAATCACTCTCCATGTAACAAATCCACCTTATATTGGTGCCCACATTAAAAAGGATGACCACATCTTCGTCTTTATAGTTCATTTATAAGCACAAGTTATTAGTCCCTAATCTGACTGCCAGTACCAAAGTTGTATATGTACAAGGTGCAACTGGTTGTTCGTTCAAGCTTGCTTCTGCATATTTCCTAGCTCCTGTACATTTTTCTGTAAATTTGCAATATACTCCATAAACCTTGAATTATGCAACAAGCAGCCGATTAACGCACAAAAACCAATATGACCATACAGGGAAGTAAATTAGTCCATTTTTTTGAATCATAACTACATACTCAATCTTGCTGAATCTTCAAATAAACTTATGATAAAGGTTTGCCCATGTGTTAGCAACAAACTTAGCCAAAAATAATACCAAAAATCATGAACAATTCCATGTGCAAAAGTATTAATACACAGTGATTTGGTCCTAATCAATCCTGATTAATCATTACTAGTCTCTTTCACAATACAAAAACCACAACTTCACAATGTTATAGAATACAGTTGATATGCTATGGATCTTGTAACAGAGCCTGATTGCTTGGTGCATACTTCCAAGGTTTATAGAGTATAGATACTCACTTATCATAGGCTCCTAGATTGAGCAATTCCCTCACATATTCACACAATGTATAGTTGGTACCTGGGCACTTTGGAAATCCAAATACACCTGTTCAAAAAGAGCAAAGAATAAAGTTAAAAGCCGACATAATTAATAAGACACAAGAGATAAGATTTATTTCTTCCACGAATGCAAAGTTACAGATTAAACATATTTAAAGATACTGTATACATTATTTAACTGTAAATACAACATTGTGGAGGAGAACTGAGAAGTAAGCTTAAAGTCTGTCAAGTCCCAGACTCTGAATACCTTAATAAAAATAGAAACTAATTAGTGCATACTGTCCTCTCTATCCACAATGCGATGGCCACAAAGAAGAATGAGAGGACAAATTGTTTCAATATTATGAAAGAATAATTAAATTGAATTTATCAGAAAAAAAATATATATATGGTGGCATTTCATTAGGTGGGTATGCTAAAAAGGTGGTGTTGTTACATTTTTTCGTGGGTTCTCGAACTTAATTTGATGTAAATTCATTATTCCTGGGCCTATTGACTTGTTTAATATCTCATTTGAAAGCTTACACTTTCTGCTATTTGTGGCAGTAATTTGGCCTTCATGGGTTACATAATTTAAGAGAGACAATGGTTTGAACTTGGCAGCGGTGCCTACGGATGCGGTAGATACCCAAATTGAGACAATATCGCCATTTTGGAAGGTTTGACACTGCTGGAACATTCACAAATGGATTCTGTGACCTCAAATACACACTGATAGTCACCAACATGGCTAAAATTTGGTATATAATTACAGTAATTGGCAAATTTATCATTTTTAGACCTTCCTCAGACCCCCTCCCCCCTCGATCAGTTTTTTGGGCAGCACCTTCTCATTTTTTGTCCGATTTTGACAAATTTGGTGTCAAAATGTTCAGGGGATCAAGCTGCATCAAATAAGAATTAGGACAGAATGATTTGAAACATCACCATTTTCTCCCCTTGTATAGCCCCCTCTAATTAATTGAAGGTCAGCAACACCAAGACCCTTAGGGGTCTGTTTCAAGTTTAATGCATCAAAGTAACCATTAAAGTGTTTAAAACATATCCTGAAAAAATGAACTGTTAACCATTAATCATTCCAATTTATGACTTGCTTTAGTAAAAACAGGCAATTTTGAGAAAAACGCGTTTGAAAATTACAGTTTGCATTGCCGTCTATGGAGTAATGAACCATTAATTAGCTCATTATGCCAAAACAAAAGTGATAATTGGCTAAAAAGTTACTTGAATTGAAAGAGATCAATAATATTAACATCATATCAAACAATTATTTTTTTGACAATTTTGACCATGTAACACATTTTTGACCCACCTCATGAAATGCCACCTTATAGTTCTCCTTCATGACATACACACAAAATAAAATGCAAAACATACTTTCAATCCACAATGCGATGGCCACAGAGTAGAAAAAAAGGACACTAAAATGATATAATTATAAAGACAGGTAAGGAAATTTGTAATACAAAGTCAAAAGCCAAAGGTCTGTCAAAGTTCCAATCTCCATTATAGAATATGATAGGTTCATCATAAAGATGGGTTCCTCCCAAGGAGAAGAACAGCAGGTGTGTGATGCTGGTATTGCTTGGCCATCGCTAACTGGGGTATATTTCATGTTATAATTGAAATAACTTTAGCTTTTCTTCTCTTGTTGTATTAGGTTGTCTTGTGTTTTTATCTTCCTTGTTAAAGATCAGTTTTATCTCTTCAAAACGTATGTTTTTTACCCCTTTGGATGTTGATAAGTCAATAAATAGTTTTAACCTATAATTGATTGACAAGAGGTGCCCTATCTTGCTTAATAACGGCTACCAGTGTTCCTGATAAGGTTATTTGGTGTGCCATTGGTGCAGGAACCTGGAAAACTGGCACAACAGGTTTCTGAAAATGTGTGAAAAACATGTTTTTCCTCCTTAATCTCTCCAATTATTAGCTTGGTTGAAGCACATCTTAACTTTCATGAAATTCTTCCCTTTGGGTTGGCAGTGACAAGGTTCAGGTGGGGCAATCTGTCTCACCTACCCCTACGCCACTGATGGAGCATAGAGGTGTATAAGGATGTCATAGATACCTTGGTGTTGTCCTCCAACAGAAAGCAAATTATGCATCGGTGGTGTTGGGCATCTTTGGGCAACAGCACGCCTGTTAATTAAGAAACCAAAGAAAAGAAAACAAATTTGATATGAATTTCTAAATACTACATGATCAAGAAAACTTGAGTTCAACAAATGCGCATATCAGAAAAAGGATGCAACTTCAGGCCAAGTCATTTGGATGGTATCAATATGTACCAAAACAAGTCATGGGTGAGGATTTTATGGTATTGCTTACATATTTACATACATACATAGTGTTAAACATACATACATGATTTATAATGCGCCTTTTCATTCACAAATTCAAGGCGCAGTACACAGGAACTTAAACTACAAACTTACGCTACAATCCTTAAATCTACAAAAATACATTAAACAACAATAAAAGAAAACCAGTTATGTAGAGTGAAACAGATGAGATTTGAGGTGACGTTTGAAACAGCTAATTGTGGTAGCCTCACGATTGTGATGTGGTAGGTTATTCCATAGTCGAGGACCAGCAACTTGGAATGATTGATCCCCGAAACGACGATTTATAAGGGGAATATGCAACCTGGTGAAATCCAAAGATGAACGAAGCAAATGTTGTCTGGTGTTATACGATGAATACAAATGAATGACATTTTGTAAATAATCAGGAGCGTTTCCATGGATACACTGATAAATGATTGTAAGCAATTTAAAAATAGTACGTTCTTTTACTGGGAGCCAGTGAAGCTCTATACAGTATGGAGACACATGATCACGGCGTTTCAATCCATAGATAAGACGAATAGCACGATTTTGGATACGTTGCAGTTTAAGGATGTTTGAGTCAGTAATACCAGTGAGAAGAGAGTTACCGTAGTCCAAGCGAGAAATATCAAGTGAATGAACAATATGATTACAGGAATCTGTATCCATGTACTTTCTGATGCGAGCTATATTTCTTAATTGATAAGAAATCTTAATTTCATCTTAAATTCATTTCATTCATTTCATTCATTTCATTCATTTCATTCATTTCATCTTAAATTCTTATGTCAATAGTACATGTCTGATTTGAGTTTTTACTGTGCACCAGGGCTGTGAAGCTCCATTGGACAAAATTGGTACCAACAACGAACAGGTCACAGCTGGTCACAAACAAACGCTTCACTGGTATTAGTGACAACGCAACGCCTGTTAAAGAGATATACATCACTTCACGGAATGTCGTATAAACAACTTTCGGATTAACACGCAGATAACAATAAGGATAACCCTATTAAGTATGTGCATTATGAAGGTTATTTTGTGAAGTAGCATGGCACATCATTTGCATGTAGAGCAGATTTGCTGAAATATTAAAGGAGTGATTTGCTACAATATTCAGCTGATTATTGCAGAAAATCACCCCTTCGGAGTATCCCTTTAGTTTCACTTCTCATTGTCTATTTCCTATAGCCTCAACAATAATTTATTGGACAGTGTAAATGGAAATCCAGATTACAGGGCCCCATTGTTTGTCAATGTAACATCTGCATGGATTTTCGTTTACATACTGTCATAAATTTTTGTTATGCCTGTAGTGTGCACTCATACAAATATTAAATATATAAATTAAAAGTATGTTTTTCATGGTGACCAAAATATAGTCTTGAGCTTTACTCTCTTCATCCTCTTGTTTTCCTTTCGCTGTTTTCATAACATTTGCATTTTCTGTATATATTAATGAGAACTAGAATACGCGGTTTTCGGGCCGCGCGGTTCTCGACACAGAGTGTCGATCACGATGCCTCCGCCTTCCACCTTTGTAATCGGACTAAGGAGAATTTGACCTTTCTTTTGACCTTTGACCCAAACCTTTGAAATCGGACAAAGTTGAAAATTTGACCTTTCTTTTGACCTTTGACCCCCAGTTTAAGGTCGGACGATGGGGTCACCATTGACACTTTTGATCGCTGGTCCAAGATGAACATTTTGAGACCTTAACCTTTAAAATCGGACAAAGTTGAAAATTTGACCTTTCTTTTGACCTTTGACCCCCAGGGAAAGGTCGGACAATGGGGTCACCATTGACACTTTTGATCGCTGGTCCATGACGAACAATTTGACACCTTAACCTTTGAAATCAGACAAAGTTGAAAAATAAGCAACATTTTATGCATAAATTATGCAAATTAGATACTTAATTAGCATATTTTTGCAGCTGGCACAAGCGCAGCTCTATCCTCACCTACCCACCAAATTTCATGAATGTAGGGTGCACGGTTTGTAAAATATGTCATTTAAACTATTTTATGCATAAATTATGCAAATTAGGTACTTAATTAGCATATTTTGCGCAACAATTGTTGCCAGATCCAGTTCGACTCCAGGTCTACCCAGTCACTAAATATCATTAACGTAGGGCATGCGGTTTCGGAGATATGCTCCGAATAAATTTCTGATACTTTGATACAAATGTACATTGTCATCACATATAAAAATATTTTGTGTAATTTGATTTTGTCTGGGCAAAGTGATAGGGAGTCATTTTTACAATTTAAAGAGAATGGGATGACAGGAGCCTGGGGTGGGGCGGGGAGGGGGGATGTACACGAAACAAATTGGTAGGTATATGCTGCACAGGATTCCAACATAGGGGCTTACAGAGCCGATTTTCACAAATATGGTCTATAGATGGAAGTAATTCTTTTTCCTAATTGAGGTATAAATGAACTTTTCCCATAAATTCAATTATAACTATAAGAGCTGAACAATGGCAAAAACAAGTTTGAAATAAATTTTTGAGCCATCTTTTTGAAAATGAGTGTTTTTAGAACTGAAATAATCTTTTTTAAATGGGTATCTCGAGGAGGACAAGTTGAAGTTAACAAGCATGTTACGTTTGGGGTAAATAAGAGATATTAAGACCCCGTAACTCCTACAGATGGAACCCTTTGAAGTTATCTTTAAGCTCTATAGCTCTGGATAATGATAAAGTGCAATATGTATGGAAAGATGAGCTTAATTTGCAGAATTACTAATGAGGTACAGCCAATTAAAATGTGTTATATATGGGACCTGATTGTCGACTGCCCATATGTCCCTTTCAAAACGTTTTAACAGCTGTGGATGCTGTCCCTTAAATGCAATAATCTGAAAATATTACTTGGGGCTGAAATTCTTATTACTGACGTACTAGCTTCATGTTAAGCATAGGACTCTTCAGAAAATGGGAAACATCAGCTTGCACCTGTGAGAGGAAGTTGAGGCTTGAAAAGGAGGTCTTGCAGGTAGCACATACCAATACATCAAAAAACATACTATAAATGGAATACCCATCTATTCCCCATGGGAGGGGGCAGCAAGACGCCTTGAAACATTTAAAAAACGTGTAAATACACACCTTGCAAGAATATTATCATTTTATTTGAATCTCAACAAGAATTGCCATTACTGGAAGTTCTCCCAGGGGGGTTTTCAATTTTTTTTTGCACGGGTATGTGCCTGTCGCACACTGAAAAACTGACCATCTCTATACCTATTTTTGGCTCAAAAACCCACCCATCAGTATACCATTTTTAATGGAAAAGCACCAAATTTTACTCAAATTTGGTGCTTTTCTTTGCAAATTTTCCCACAAACACCCAATTTTATTTAAATTGGGTGCTTTAATCTGAAATGAAAACCACCTTATTGATATACCAAAATCCTGGAAAAATCACCCCAAAAGGCAGGCACATATAGGCTACGTATACCTTGTCAATGTAAGTAACCCTTCTGTAATGATAAGGAATCTTAAGACTTACAGGAACTGTCCTCCTTGAGAGAAGCCCATGGAGTTGTAGCCACCTTGTAGTTTGGGGTCTTTTCTGATCTTGTCACAGACCATATCTATCTGCTTATTTGCATTCATTAGAAATCCATTATATGTATCCTGAAAAAGAAAACAAAATGACATGTTGTAAAAATGACTTGCTTGAGGAATATATTGTTATTCTTAGTTATCCGAGCAATTAAATTGGAACATTATTTGAGTTTCTGTGATGAGAAACACAGAAAATTTGATTTTCTTTTTATTTTAGATGCAGGAGGAAACTGAAGTGCTCAGAGAAAACCTGCAAGGACTAGTATGGATCGACAACCAAATTCATGTACAACCTACATGTAGGTCCGACCAGGAATCGATCCTGGGCCGCAGTTGTGAAAGGAAAGGAAAGAAACGCTGTGCCAACCCGTCCTTCCCCCAAAATGGTTGGTAGTCAAAATTTATTTTCACGTATGGAACCAGGGGGAGGGGGTGGTCTCAGATTTTGGTTGGGTAATGCGGCCAGAGATTTAAACTACCACCCGTTTTTTGTAAGCCTGAGAAAGCGGAAAAAAATGCTACCCATTTGTAAACCGCTTTTACACGTGCAACTGTTATCTATACCATTTAGTACATTTTTACAATGTAAATTGCACTTTAAAGCAAATTTTGATGAATGATACGTAAACCAAAGGAAACATTGTTTTCAAAATTGTTGTCATTTTTTAAAAAAGCAACCAATATTTAAACATTTTTTCAAGTTTTTTTTTTAAACTTTTGTACCAAAGACCACACATGGGTACCTTTGTACTTTTATTATCAAAGTTTTAACAAAAATGAATAATTTTATTTATATTTTGGTAAACCGGGGAGGTCAAAAATACATCCATTCCAGGGTACGGAGAAGGAGAATTTGACATCATGCAGGACAGGGTTTTTTTTTAAGCGGGAGCTGGGCTCCATTTACCCAACGGTTCTCTAATTTTGGCTCCTGGTCTTTCCAATATATTACACTGGAAGCTATAGTACCAGGCTCCGTTTTCAACTCCAGGAGCTCATTTTGGCTCCCGGTCCAGGCTTGCTTAAAAAAAACCTGAGTCATCATGACTGCAGGGTAAATTAAGTTATATTCTTGTTCTACATGTAGCATCACTGTCATCATCGTTTCATCCCCATCATTGTTATTGACTTTTATCAATGACGACAAACATTCGCATACCTCAATAATATTATTGCCAATCTGCAAGGAGTGGACATATATGCCTGGGATTTGCTTCTCAACCATTTTCTGAATGCGACCTAAACTCAGTGGATTACAGCAGCTGTCACCTAAAACAAAGAAAAAAATCACAAAGATCGATAATTTACTTTATTTGTCAATTTGAGTCACATAAGTTTTAAGAGCTTTAGCAAAATGGTTGTGGCTAACATGACAACCATCAAGAGCATGATAAAGCCAATTGAGTGTGAGTGGCAGCAAATCTAAAAATGGCTTGAAAATCTGAAATAAGTTTGAAATTAGGAATATTCCTGTAAGTTTACGGAGTGAGCAGAGAAAAAAGTCTATTGAGATGAAATAGTGTGAATTGTGATAAAAATCTACACTCTCACAAATTTGTATAATAAAAGTATCCTCAAAAAAGTATTGTCAACTATTCTGTCATTTATATAAAGGCTGTAACTAAATATATTTGATCTCAAATGAAAATTATTAAACAGGCTCCTAAGTTTGACATTATAAAGGAAAATTCTGATATTAAATTTACACCACAAAATGAACTTACATGTATGTTCTGGTGTTGAAACATCAAAATCAAATATCATAACCACAGATTCTAAAAGAATCTATGATGCAAACTATTAGCCTGGTCTAGACTTTCAATATATAGGCCTACATGTATTTACTAATCATGACACTCATTGACATTAGAACTCAAACAATTAGCCTGATCTCACTGAAATTACTTACAAAAAATCTCAAGCTCCCAATGGCTACAAAAGGTTACAAGCAATCAGTATAATAGCCGGATACATTAAGTGTCTTAAATATCAGCACCAAATCGCTGCCTTACCAGCACCTGCCAGCTAGCTTGGTATAGGTGGACGTGGGGTTGGGGTGCTTGAGGTGCCGGGTTCGAGTGCCAGTGGAAACCACTAATTTTTGACACATAGGAGATTCAGAACAAAAGGGGATTAGGGTAAAATTATACGCTCTCGCTGAATATGTTTGCAATGGGGGTAATTTTGAAACCTATCTTGGTGATCAAGAATGGTATTGGAAGAAAATTTTCAATTTCAAAAACTTCTATCAAAGGAAACCTTATCAATAACTGATTAACATAAATTGAAGTCATATCATAGAGAACTGTTTTTTGAAAAATGGTTAACGACTCAAGGAAATAGTGTACACAAAGAAAAATGATTTCCTGAACTCCCAACAAATGCAAAACATAATTTCCGAACCAAAACATTTTAGATGGTTTTGTTTAATTTCATAATATACAATGTTTTCTTTTAAATACAAAACATCACAATGTTTTTAGTTTTGGTTTCTGTTTTTCTTTGTCAGAGTTCGAGAATGTTACATCAACAGGTTATTTGAAAAATTACTTGTAAAATTCTCTGAAAACAAGAATACTTACTTCCCTGAGTGAAAATGACATCACTGTTACAGATCTAGATGATATAACACTTTTTTGCAAACATAGGTCCTAATATTGCTCCCCAAATTCCAACCACTGTATCAGATGATAACAAGTTCAACAACAGTGCTCAAGGCAGATCCGTGCAAGAGTTTCAGATTCCGTCCCATTAGCAATGATTTTGTTTTTGATAAGTTTACACCCCTTCCCAAGAAGAAAGCTACTGGATCTGATGATATCCCAGCGAAGATGCTCAAATTGGGAGCCTCATTCATTGCTGAGCCTGTCACCTACATGTACCTTATCAACTAAATATCTTTAACTACTGGAGCTGTCCCAAAAGCCTGGAAGAATGCGAGAATCTCTCCTATCTTAATTTAGAGTGAAAATGACTCAGACATCACTGTTACAGATCCATAGGTCCTAATATTGCTGCCCAAATTCCAACCACTGTATCAGATGATGACAAGTTCAACAACAGTGAGGCAGATCCGTGCAAGAGTTTCAGATTCTGTCCCGTTAGCAATGATTTTGTTTTTGATATGTTTATTCCCCTTCCCGAGAAGGAAGCTACTGGATCTGGTGATATCCCAGCGAAGATGCTCAAATTGAGAGCCTCATTCATTGCTGAGCCTGTCATCTACCTCATCAACTTATATCTTTAACTACTGGAGCTGTCCCAAAAGCCTGGAAGAATGCGAGAATCTCTCCTATCTTTAAAGGTGGGGAATCAACAAATCCTTGTAACTACCGCCCCATCTCAATTCTTCCAGTTACATTTATATCCCAAATAATTGAAAGGGCTGTTTTTGAGCAGATATACCCTTACCTTTATGATAATGATATCCTATAAGTACCAAAATCTGGTTTAAGACTGTGCATTAATTAAGGGTGCCGTTAACCCCTCATTTTCTGAAATATTTTACGCTTTGTAACTCACCAACCATAATAAGTGAATCCATATAAAAGTATACATTTCTAGATGTGGATTTTCATGTAGAAAATGATGGTTAGGTCAGTTTGGACATGTATGATTTTGGACCAAGGTCCAAAAAAAACCTTGTTCTTGGACCATTAATTTGTAAACAACCTATTAAACTAAATTTTGAAAAAGTTGGACCTCTTATCTAGAAATACATGTCTAGGTACACATTTCTGATATTTTTGATTTTTAACTTACTTTTTGAAATATTGCCAAAAATAGGCATAGGCTTAAAGGTGCGTTTACATTGCGACGACATGGCCCTCGACGTAGGGTAACGCATTCCAAAATCACAAAATCCTGGACGACAAGCAACGAGTAAAGATGAAAAATCAAAGTTTGTTGACGGATATTAACGAGTCTCAGCGATTCCACGGCAACAATTGACGAGTGGTTGCTGAAAAAAATGCAGACTTACTAATAAATTTACAGTTTGGCTTGATGTTGGGTGACAATTTCTCGCTGATGAACAACTGTAAGCAACGTAGTGAGGCGGCAAATACTGACCAAGGCTGACGTAAAGGAATGAATGCTATCGGCAGGTCACGACAACAGAAACGTGACTTGAAGTTTGTGCGGGTGGTACAATCATTCCTACTCACATCCCTGCAACACGCTGTTGTTGACAAAGATTACCAATGAATTGTGACGACCTCTAAACGAATACAGACTGCTACAAACAGCATGGAAACGTCAAAGAACTGAGGGTTGCGGTGGCCAACGAGATCTTAACGACATCAAATCTTATTCTATGTCATCCCAAAATGTTTAAAACTTGCTACTGAAAGCGACCGATAGTAACGAAAACCTACGTAGGGTAGAGGCTTGTGCCAACGTGAACTGACTTTAACTAACGAGGACCGGCGTAAAACTCACGTGATACTTGTGCTCAAAGCTCGCGTGATTTGTCTGGTCTGTTGCTGCGTGGCTTGATGATCGATTTAATTGGTTTGTTGTTCATGCACGGCGCGATTTGGTCCCGCCCAGAATAAAAACTTCTTTTTTTCTGATGACTATAGTTAGTCATACATAGTACCGTACCAATAATATATTTACATATCGTAATATATAGTTCTTTTTCTCCAAGACAGCTCAATGGCAATATATGCTATTAAAGTCCGAGCCAAAGCTACATCTACATCTATCTCGTAACTTGTCAAAGCCTGTTCAGCATCTGGACAAGGTGAGCAGCTGTCGACGGTGGACGGCATGTGCATAAATGGTGCCAAAATATATACATGGTGCAAGTAAAAATGATGACGCTGGCTGGTTATTCACAGCTGATGGCTTCCTTGAACTGCTCCAAAGTAGGCAGTTCGATGACATGTTGAGGAAGCTCATCCCAGTCTTTCATGGTGCGAGGGAAATAGCTGTATTTGTAAGAGTCCGTTGATGTACTCAGCCTTGTAAAGCGTAGATGGTGCTGGCTTCTAGTGGCTCGAGGTCTGAACATTTGTATTTGTAGTTTAGTCTGACATAGGAAAACTCAAAGTTAGGAGTTAAAGCCAAGGGCAAGGCAAGGTTGCACTGAACTCGTGCCTCATATCCTATATGAGGCACTGACACTCAGCGAATTTGGCAACCTTGCAACCACGTATTTCAATGGAGCCAGCGGAATTTGTAACGCACCTTATATGGCTAAATGTGACAATATGACTCCAAATAAATTGGCTTGATTATATTTCATATAATTAATATAGAAACTTAATATTCACTTTGGTCATTTATTTCCACTAAAGGCGATATCTGCATGTGATTTTTCCTGTCTAGAAATGCGTTCCTGGTGATCAAACGATGTCAACAAAATATTGTCACGTTCCAGATTACATTATGGGATCTCATTAATATTAATGTGACTTCGTTTGGCGATACCATTATTTCATAGCTGTTTGACTATTCCAGCCAGAGATTAAAAGCAGGCGCTACAAAGTCGACTTAATTAAAATCACCCCTTCAAAAGCAATGGATTTTAAAGCCATTCAAGGCCATATGTTGGTGATGCAATCATTAAATGGGTTATTTGTTTTGGCGTACGGTAGAGGTTCTACAGAATTGGAATAGTTCCCCGCACGATCCGAATGAACAAAATTATCAATCGCAGTGAATCGGATTGTGTTTTACGATCAAAGGCAAGGTAGTTCCATCGAATGTAACTCCACTCCACTGAACTGTCCAGCTCGTCCCTCCCTTAAAGTTATAAGTTATAGGATGTCGCTGATTTGATTGGCGTATTAAAGTTCAATAGAAGGCCATACTAAAATATTCTGCATTCCCTAGCTTAGTTGAAAATGAATGGAAAAATTAAAGTGTAAGCTTAAGCTTAATCAAGCGCACCACTGTTCCACTCATGCAAACAATGGCACAGCACTGCCACAGACATGATACAGAAACAAAAATGTACTTACCCATTCCATGCCACATAACAAGCGGTAGTGAAGCATTCGGGGCAGCAGTCGCTTTGAGTTTTGATTTAAAATGAACCCCATATCCCTGACAAATACCCATGAAACCAGCAAACATCAACAATAATGTCTCAAGCTTCCACATTTTGGTAGTTGTTTTTTTGACAAAGAACAAATGATCAACCTGCAAATGACTCTGGGCTTCTCGATAATTTTTGTACGGACAGTCACATGACAAATCATGTGATATTTACTGTAGTGATCAGCAAACTAGAGCTCATGCGCTTCAAAATTTTCAAGAGTAAATGAGATCAATCAATCAATCAATCAATCAATGATACAAGTACTTGCATAACATGCATACCCCATGAAGGAGTCTATTCATCCAGTGTTGAGGGGGAGCCCGGGGGGGGGGGGGGGGGTAACTGGGTATTTTGACCGGGTAACCACCCGCGTTACCAAAAAAGCGAGACCTGGACAGGTCTCGAGACTTGCAATAGGCCTATAGGGTATCAAAATCGACCTGGTATTCTGAAGGTCTCACATAGGGTATCAAATTTGGCCTTTCAGTTTCTGATAAGGTATCAAACTATGAAGAAATGGTTGAATTAATGACAAATGTGCCTTATCGCTTCAAATACCTAGACACACTCCTTAAGAGTGTTCAAATAGTGTACAGTTACATTTTACCTATGATTTCTAGTAATAATTATTTCGTCACGGTCTCAGATAGGGTATTCATTTGAATAGGCATGGTCCCGTATAGGGTGTCCATTCGAGCAGATAAGGTAGATTTATGGTATCAGATAGGGTATCATTTCATCCATTTTTGCAAATTTTTGGTCTCACATAGGGTCACCTTCGGAACATGCGGAACTCGGGTGGTTACCCGGAAGCCAATATCAGTTACTCCCCTGGGAGGGGGAGGGAAACTGTGGGAGGGAAAGGGGCAAACGAGGAGCAAGAACATTTTTTTTTGGGGGGGGGGGCAAAAAATTATAAAAATAAAATGATGCGCGCAAACTATTTCGGACAAGTTTTGGCTAAAAACACTGGGATGGTGAAATACGTGCACATTTTGAACTTTTTTGCTTTGAAGAATTTAGAAACAAATGTCTAGGAAGGGTTTTCTCAAATTTTTGATTTATATCTTGGGTTTCTTTAAAAATGCCAAAAATAGGTCAAAAATGCAAAAAATCCCACCGCTTCTGGCTTGATTTTTTAAATGGTAACTTTTGGCATATTCAAAATATCAAAACAAAATCAAAAAATTCAACGCTTCCTAGACATTTGTTTCTAAATTCCAAAAAAGCAAACAAGTTCAAAATTTCACGAATGCAAATTTTAGTTAGGCTTTCCAAAAATTTTGGGGACAAAAAATACAGTTGGGCATTTTTTGCCAAATTCGACATGTTTGGTCAAAAACTGATATCACCAAGGGTAAAATTCAGGGTAAAATTCGGCTTCTAAATAAGTATACTTTTTATTGTTTATGCAATTAGTTTGAGAGTTAGAATCAATGTTTTATATCTATAAAACTTCCTTGGTTAGATCAGAATACAAAAACTTCATTATAGTTGAAGGACTAAAGCATGTTACTCAATTTTACGTTTTTGCAATTTTATTTTGTACCATAACTTTATAACAAAGTACTTAAAATTAATAAAAGTATACACTTACAGAAAGGAATTTTCACAAGGAACACGATGGTGTTGTTGATTTTTGACCAATAATCACATTTTTTGAGAAAATCACAAAAAAAAACAATTTTTTGACCATTTGGGCTTCCAGACAAGCTAAAAATAACAAATTTTTAAAAAGATGACTTCGGAATGGGAACTTTAATTTAAAACACCCACTCAGATTTTGCGTCATTTTTATTTTTGGTGATTTTTACCAATTTTGAATTTCATGCCAAATAAGGTCAAAAGTTCACTTTTTCCATTTTTGGTCATTTTTTTTGACCATATTTGGCATGAAATTCAAAATTGGTAAAAATCGCCAAAAATAAAAATGACGCAACATTTAAATGGGTGTTTTGAATTAAAATTCCTATTCAGAAGTATTTTTTTAATTATTATTTTTAGCTTGTCTGGAAGCCCACATGCATATGGCCAAAAAATGGGGGTTTTTTTTGTGATTTTCTCAAATGTGATTTTTGGTCAAAAATCACCATCCATCACCATCATGTTCCTTGTGAAAATTCTTTTCTGGAAATGTATACTGTTATTAATTTTAAGCAATTTGTTAAAAAGCTATGCGGTACAAAATAAACTTGCAAAAACGTAAAATTGAGTAACGTGCTTGTGACTATCCAGTGTTTTTAAATCCTAATTTGTACCTAATATAATCACCTATAATCTCCATTGTTTTTTTTTTTTACAAATTCAGTATTTGGTAGATTTATTTGCAAATTGTGCTGATAACGAATCTAAAATGAAAAAAAATATACGTCACGTGCTCGTTTTTGAGATACATACATTTCAAAAAGTACGTATTTTCCAAAAAAAATCACACGATTTACCATACAAAGTATAGGGAAAGCTCCAAAACTTCGATTATAATGTGCTTGTAAAATAATAAATGCTTCATTGATTTTTTTGATATTTAGCTATGTTATTAAAAGCACCTTTTTGCAAACTTCAAAATACTGAAATAAAAAAGTATGGGCACTGTGTTGGTTTTCAAGAAAAATAACAAAAACTGGCATATTTAAATAAAATTAGATTACTTTAATTGATGGCACATCTGCGTCTGCATGCGAGGTAATAATACTCAATGTCTATGTGCATGATATGAGTAACCAAATTACGCCTTAGGGGAGCACACCAGTAATTCAGCTCCCATAGGGTTTACATGTAAATATATGGTAATATAACGGCCGATTTCAAGCCTTTTGGGCAATGTTTACTAGCCGTGACACCTATCAATGTATTCAGAACGGATGAAATTTTAACATATGTTTCCATGTTGGGGGGTTTATGTGATTAGATTTTGCGCTAGGGGCCGCCAAAGAGCGCCCTCACTATTTTTGATCCGTTTTTAAGCCTCCTAACGGTATTTGGGCTCTTACGCATTTGACGGGACTACTTTCGCCGGGAAAAAGTTAGATTCATTATTATTGCATGGATATGAACACGTAGGCTTTAAACTTTTGTTTTATGATTTAAAAATCACTAATGAGCCCAAGATAGTCTCAAACGAGTCCAAAACATGACTCAATTGCATACGATTTTAGGGACTATTACCCAATATCCCACCAATCGTGGAGTGATTTACTGGTGTGCTCCCTTAGTGGGGATTGAAATTTGCTCACGCAAAACGGATGCAAATATTTTTTTTGATTTTATACTATATATTTATGAAAAAATCGTTATCCCGCAGTCGTAAGCAACTGCATCTCTTAGAAAACCCCTTAAGGTGTCTGGTCCATGATAGATCTGCCCGAAGATTTCTAGTGAAAAATCGGCATGAATGATATTTTATCGATGTATAGAACCGATTTTTTAAAAATGATAAAAATTGGGGAACAACGGACTCGTTTTTGCATGAGAGTCGGTTTAAAAACAGCATTTTTTGAGGTTTTTTGGGGGAAATTACTACAGGGGTCTATGGGAAAAGTGGCAAATGTGACATTATCTAGTGTTGATTCAAAACATTCTCCCGAGCATTTTTGTCAATTTTTTCACAAAAGTTGCGCACAGCTTTAAACACAAGTATGTTCTTTCAAATAAAACAATAAAAATTGGGGGTCACCGACTTAACTTTCCAGAAAAATATTAAAATATGGCAATTTTTAACTTCAAAACACTACTCAGAGTATATGCGCATGCGTATTGCGGGCCTGCGGCACTTACCAATTCGGACATCGCGGACTCCGGCGCGTGGACCAGAAACCTCCAGACACCTCAACACTTAAGTGACCGCCCTACAACGCGAAAATGTTATTGTCAACCTTAACACAGCGGGTCCCTTAGTGGCAAAAAAATTCAAATCGATCCAGTCGTTTTCGTGCTAATTAGCATAAAGTGATTTTTCGAGGGCGCTGTTCAAATTTGTTTCGCCCATAAAATCGAAACCGAAGATTTCTAGTAAAAATCGGCATGAATGATATTTTATCGATGTAGAACCGATTTTTAAAATAAAAATTGGGGGACATCGGACTCGTTTTTACATGAGAGTCGGTTTAAAAACAGCATTTTTTGAGGTTTTGGGGGGAAAATTACTACAGGGGTCTATGGGAAATGTGGCAAATGTGACATTATCTAGTGTTGTTTCAAAAAATTCGCCCGAGCATTTTTTGTCAATTTGTTTCACAAAAGTTGCGCACAAGTAGGCCTATATGTTCTTTCAAATAAAACAATAAAAATTGGGGGTCACCGACTTAACTTTCCAGAAAAATATTAAAATATGGCAATTTTTAGCTTCAAAACACTACTCAGAGTATATGCGCATGAGTATTGCGGCACTTACCAACCCAGACAGCGCGGACGGCGCGTGGACCAGACACCTCCAGACACCTTAACACTTAAGTGACCAAGAAGGTGGGGATTCCATTCCATGTAATTTTCAAACTTAACACAGCGGGTCCCTTAGTGGCAAAAAAATTCAAATCGATCCAGTCATTGAGTGTGCTAATTAGCCTGAATTAGCATAAAGTGATTTTTCGAGGGCGCTGTTCAAATTTGTTTCGCCCATAAAATCGAAACCGAATAACTTATTTCTAATTTTATTTTTGCAATGTAATTGCACTTGCAATGTGCAAATTTGAGCAAAATTGAATGCGAAAATTCTTTCGGTAACACGGTTTTTGAAATTTTGGCGGGAATTTTTTTTTTCGGCCGCCATTTTGAAACGGTTCATATGATTTTCAATTTTTTTTTTCTGTATTTTGGTCCTTATTACATGCTTTATCATTGACTAAACTTTCAATGTAAAACTCATACCGGAAGGATGTTTTTTGGGCACCAACGGGTGGGAATTCCGGAAATACCTTGGTCACTTAAGTGTTAAGGTCCCGGTTAAGGTGTCTGGTCCACGCGCCGTCCATGCGTACCAGTAGGCTTTTGAAGCTAAAAGTTGCAATATTTTAATATTTTTCTGGAAAATTAGTTCGGTGACCCCCAATTTTTATATTTGAAAGAACATACGTACTTGTGCGCAACTTTGGTGAAAAAGGTGACAAAAATGCTCGGGTGAATTTTTTGAATCAACACTGAATAATGTCACTTTAACCACATTTTCCATAGACCCCTGTACTAATTTCCCCCCCCCCAACCCCCCCTCAAAAATGCAGTTTTTAAACCGAATCTCATGCAAAAACGAGTCAGGTGACCCCCAATTTT
>JXSR01S069291.1:24241-35421 GCA_000969725.1 Ophiothrix spiculata
TTGAAAAATATATGCATGCTATGAAGCTGAAACTTGCAGGGCATGTTAGAATTATCATTTCCCTTCTTTATAAGCAAAAAACCCGACGGTCATTTAGAACTTTTACAGCAAAATTTTGATTTTTACGGCCATTTTTGCCAAAATCCCGATTTTTCCGATTTTTGACGTGTTACAAAAAATAGCATGGGTAGACGAGGGTTAAGTCGCCATTTTGAAAAATATATGCATGCTATGAAGCTGAAACTTGCAGGGCATGTTAGAATTATCACTTTATTGGCAAAAACCCCGACGAACATCGGTCATTTAGAACTTTTATAGCAAAATTTTGATTTTGGTGGTCATTTTGCCCAAATCCCGATTTTCGACCTTTATGACGTCATAATTACATAACGCCTTTTGTGATCTTGGTTTCATTGGATAGGGGAGGACCATGATACCTATCTATTAATAGCAAAACCAAGTTCACAGGAGCTTCCGTTCCAAAAATTTAGGGAGGGGGGGTTGCAACAACCATCCCTCCCCCCCCTCCCCTCACATTTGAACAAGCGCAGTGTATATGATAAAACATTGAACACATTTCTAACATATTGTTGTTGTTTTTTTGCATACGGTAATGTTTTCTTTTAAGGATGTTACTCTTTCGAAAACGTCACTGATTCACCAAGCACTACAACAGGCAAGCTAATCCCACCATTACCACTCGCTGCTGTAGGAAAGGACGAAGAACACATACTGTTTTGTTCTAAAAATGAAAGGAAACTCATAAAATAAGTTGGTTTTACATCCTGCCGTCCGGTACTCCACAACCTCTGTTTGTTGGTAGTAACCGGGAGACCAGTGACCCAAATTTTGATATTGATTATGAATCGTTTGGTGCCTATTCGAATCTTAAAATTAAACAAATGACAATATCAAATGAGGGAACGTATATATGCAGTTCGGATGGTGAATCGCATCCAGCAATTCGTACAATGGAAGGTAAATATGATGACGATCATAATGACGACGACGATGACGATGACGACGGCGATGAAGAAGAAGAAGACAAAGAAGAACAAGGTGAAGAAGAAGAAGAAGAAGAAGAAGAAGAAGATGAAGAAGATGAAGATGATGATGATGATGATGATGATAATGACGGTGACGGTGACGGTGACGATGACGATGACGATGACGATGACGATGACGATGACCACGACGACGATGACGACGACGACGACGACGATGACGATGACGATGATGATGATGATGATGATGATGATGATGATGATGATGATGACTTTACTTATATTCTTTCTCATTTCCCAATTCCAATGTCTAAATTTATTCTTAGTGGAAGCCTCCGCTTTTAATATACACACAATAGATGGTGAGGCACCAGACGTTCTTCAAGAATTGGATGGAAGCCTTGTGCAGCTTACGTGCAAGTCTGTAGCAGCCCGACCAGCTTTGACACTTCTCTGGTATCAAAAGCAAGAAATGGATTCCAAATACGAACGGATTACTGATGGAATCGAAGAGGCGGTATCCCCAAATGAAGAAGACAGCGATACATTTGATACAACAAGTGTTTTGAGATACGTTTTGCATAAAAGTTTAGATCTTGGGGAGCTTAAATGTGACGCATCAGGACAAAGTGCAGTCCAATTACCGTCTGATATCTTGACACTTTCAATTCAATGTAAGTTGTTTATTTTCATGTTACTAAAACGGCAAAACTAATCCACCTCCACCATAACAAGTCGCTGCTATATGATAAGGGACGAAGAACACATAAAACAGAACACGTCACCTAATACCTTGACACTTTTAATATACCACTTTCGTATGTCCCATAATGCATCTTGAAAGTACCGCAAACGACCATATCTTACGTTTTGTGCAAATGACGTTGTGCGCACAACGTATTAATATGGTCGATTGCACAAAAGTTCCCGGATATACGGTACTTTCAGCGTGAATAGGAAAGCATGAACATACTATTGAGAAAACGATTCTGATTGGATCAAAGCTCAGATATGACGTCACCTGGCGCATGCGCTATATGGCATATTCTCCAATAAAGTGCTCAACTTTGCCATTTTCGTGTCGCTGACATCTATGTATCTTATATTAAATAAAAGAGTTTTTGTATCATATCCAAGTGGTACTCACGTTTGGGTCATTTTTTATACAAGAGCTTTTTAATTGCATGTCGCCAATAATGCCAACAGATACATTATCATTTTTTAAATTTCCAAAAAAATATAGAAATAATGAGCTAGATGGATGTTGACATTATGTGTTTAATCAGGTTTACATAATATATTTGAAATACAAAAAAGTAAAAATTGTCAAGCATACTAATGTCTAAAAATGCCGTATGTTACGATTGTGCCGCAACAGATATGTACATTTCATTACCTCACGTAAAAATGCAAACAATATAAAGAGGAGTGCTAATATACCATATTAAATATCATATTTAAGTAAGTGCTTACTCATCGAGCGTAAAAAATAAGTTGGTAAGTATTCAATTTTTGGCACTTGCGATTCAGAAAAGAGTCAATTAGATACGTTATGACAGATACATTAGCATAAAAAAGCGGGAAAACAATTGTTAACAAAAATCAAGTGGTTTTTTTTTATCTCCCATGCACTGTTTCTTCGTCAAAAACCATTAGAGTTCATGATTTTGTAAGTTGTTTACATAAGTTATTAGTACATGTAGTTTAAATTTTAAAATATGAACGCTTTATCGAAGAATGAGTAATATGCGTTAGTTGGTTGTGACATCCCAACATTAATCGCGTTCGATAGTTCTATCGTTTTTAAATTATTAACTGATATTCAATGGAAATACCTATGTAAAGTTAAATGCTCTTTCTGAATCCCCTGTAGGGCTACCAGAAGTTCATCTTACTTATGACCGTACTGGAGCACATATTATTTGTAATGCGTATGGAAATCCACATGTGTCGCAAGAAGATTACACCTTAATTGTTGGCGGGAACCATTACAATGGGGTGAAAACACTGTTTATCGAAATCAAAACGGAGACGGAAATTACATGTGAGGCTTCCAATGATGTAGGAATAGGACGAGAAACCATTACTGTCGGCGCTGGCAACTATATAGGTTGGTTTATCATATTATATGTTCTCAATGATGCTAAATGCTTCATTTCCAAGATTTTTTGCCAAAAAGTTGTTGATATTGAAGTTCAATATCTTAAATCTACGTGTCTTGTAAGATCTGCACAAAGCATTATCAATGATAATAAGTATGCATTTATATAATTCAAAATGCAGCATAACAAAAAAGGAACGGTTGACGTGTATTATGTTAAATTCTGAAATATATGTGTCAAAAAAGAAAGAAAAACACACTCTTATTCTTTATTGTGTGTTAGTTGTTATTAGCAGTTGTTTCTCCAGATTTAGTAGAAAAAAGCAAATTAGCTTATACCATAAACCATATTTAATCATATTTTTATAAACATCTTTCATTCTTCGATTTTTTTCAGGATCAAACATGGTCACACTGACTTCGTCACTGGCATTGACGTTTCTCATATATTTCAGTTGGATCTAGTGCTGCTTTCACCATTTTTTGTAAATATTTTATTAGGCATACCAGTACGTTTGTTAGCTTGACATCTTAAAAAAAATTACACCAATACAATACTGCATATTTAAGATGAATCGGGAAAATTGACAATCGGTGTGTGGGATGTTAGGCCGAGGATGATAAATTTATGACATACTGGGTTTTTGTGTCAGATTTTCATAAAAATATAAGTGTATTCAAATCAAGGGAGTAGAAAGAAGAAACATTTGTACAAACATGATAAACGGCAAGACATAGTAAAGTGAAGATAGGACTGTAGAGATTTGATAACTGATACAGAAAATAATTTATATAAACTATGAAGGAATAACATAAGGGGCGGCTTCAAAACTCAACCGGCGGTTGCTTGCCGGTGTAATGAGACTGAGTGTCCCCCATAACCAGGAGTCCGGGTCTAATTGAACTACACGGAATAAGTCGCATTATGTACAAGTACGTTCTACACAATTTAATAGTAGCTAGGACATTTCAGTCACACGGACGCTGTATTTCATTACACCGGTTCTGGGAGATTCAACCGGAAAAACAATAGCCAACCGCCCAGAACCACCCAGAACCGGCAGACAACCACCGGGTGGGTTTTGAAGCCGCCCCTAAGCTGAGAACTGCATCCATGTACATTGAATAAACACAAATACTATCTTGCTTTCGAAGTAAAAATCCAGTGAAAATAAATAAAGAGGAAGACAGAATGAAAAGTAAAGTGGATGATTCAATCACATAGGAGATCATAAACCCAGTAATCAAAAAGAAATGGTGCCAATTCGAGGTGATCCTTGGAATTGGAAACACTGTTACTTCGACTCAGAAAAAGTATACTTTTACCTATGTCTGAAATATGGTTCCTGAGTTATAGCCAAAAAGAATAAACAACAATAAAAGGTCATGTCAGAGGTCACGGATTTGGCCCTATGGGAGTCCAAAATTTCAAAATTTTCTGATTTTATTTAAACTGGTCTCAAACTGTTCCTCTTGCAAAAGTGTCTACACAAAGTGATAGTTTGAAGTATGTCAGGTCATTTGTTGCCATGGTAGCAGAAAAACAAACTTCGTATTTACCATTGCATATTTGGTGCCTGTAGCACAAAGTTTTCCCTGACCTGTAACCATAGCAACAACTGATCTGATACACTTTAAACTATTACTTTGTGCACACAGTTTTGCCAGAGGAATAGTTTGAGACCATTTTGATCAAATTCGGACACTTTTGAAATTTTGGACTTCTATGGGGCGAGTTCCGTGACCTCTGATATGATATGACCTTTCACATTTATAGCGGTAACTCCAGAACCATATTTCAGACATAGGTAAAAGTGGTGACCTTTGACCCAATTTTGACCCCCACCCCCACCCACCCCCTTAGGTGACAACGTAGTAGAAAATAAATCAAGTACCAATCAAACAGTTTATATCCTGGAAGAGGTGGATTGATAAGATCATTATTAAATATGCCTGGGTCATACTAGCTCTTATAGAAAACATAATGCTTGGACTTTGACCTAATGTTTTTCTTACACCGCAAAGATTGGCATGCACCAAGATCAGACAAATTCACGTCAAATATTAACTTCACAGTATATTCACGATAATGGTACAACGTTCAACTTATGCCCTATCTTGATTAGTAACTTATGATTTATTAATGATTAACTAAACTATTTAGATTACAAAACACAGACTTAAATAACGGGGCTTGGTAATGAAAAGGATATATTGACATAACATACTTTAAAGCATCAATATAGTGCGCATTTTGATGTTGTCTGATGTTGATGAATTTCCGTTACACGCCCTCTTGTTATGAGAATGTGGATTTGTCACCACTATTTAAATTAATTCTATATAATTTACTTTGGCCTAAACTGAGTAAGTGTTACCATTAACCATCGTCTACCCAGGCTATTTTTTGTAACACGTCTACCCAAGGGGGTGGGGGGGTTGTTGCAACCCCCCCCCTAAATTTTTGGAACGGAACCCCCTATGAACTTGGTTTTGCTATTAATAGATAGGTATGGTCCTCCCCTATCCAATGATACTAAGATCACAAAAATCGGCCAAGGCGTTACGTAATTATGACGTCATAAAGGTCGAAAATCAGAAAAATCGGGATTTTGGCAAAAATGGCCACCAAAATCAAAATTTTGATATAAAAGTTCTAAATGACCGATTTTCATCGGGTTTTTGTGCTTATAAAGAAGGGAAATGATAATTATAACATACCCTGCAAGTTTCAGCTTTATAGCATGCAAATATTTTTCAAAATGACGACTTAAAATTTTCCGGGGCTTCACCCCCCCCCCCCCCTACACCCCAAAGTTGACGGCCTACCCTAACCCCACCTTAGGTGGTACCCCCCTAATCTTTTCATCAAAATGACCGCAAAGGATGTAAAAGAGATTACCCAAATGCCTGGGGTCGGTTGCTTCTGCGTTTTTATGCAGCGGGGGAATGGGGGGGGGGTGCAACAATAACACCCCCACCCCCTGGGTAGACGAGGGTTAAGACAGACTCCTTACATTTTATTCCCATAAATATTATAGCTCATTTTATTATTGATTTCGTTAATTGTCGCCGGTAGACGTATTTTCATTTTATGACGTCATCAGTGGTCCCTATTTCAACTCTTGCTCAAATATCAATAAATCCTGACATAATTATTTTCATAGACAAATTAATAAATTGCGCCAAAAAAAAAAGGACAACATTTTGCAAAAAAACGAAAGAAAAACAATACCGTCCCAAAGACTCGAACCTTTCAACAAGATAACCGTATCCCTGCATCCGGGGCACGGTCTATTACGCTAGCATCACCACTACGCTTATAAACTTGATCGAGCGTGTACAAATACAACATTGTTTGAGGGGAAGTATCGCAAAATACTGTCACTAGGTGTTGGTTGATGCGACTTCCTCCCAAAGTGCAGCTGAGGGAGGAAGTCTCGATCACCAATCACCGAGGGACAGTATTTTTCTATACTTCTCCGAATAAACCATGTTTTATTTGTTTTGTTCCCGGTTTTGTTATACTGAGGACGATAGACGGGGTCTATCGACAGATCTACCACAAGATATGTTCTTGCAAGTGATGTAGAAGTCTAACCAATTTCTATAGATATTGTTTAATACTGCCATCATGTATGAGCCTAATTTCGAATTTGGAAGCAAGTTTAAAAGTCAACAAATTCAGTACTTTGCTGTCGTGAGCTATACGGTAGTACCATTCGGAGGTTTTTACTACTTTCCGAGCTGCTTTACTTATTATTATTATATCACTCATTTATCATGTTTATAAATTCAAGGCAAATTCAAGTCTCGGTGTGGCAATTTAGTGACCCCCAGGTCACTAAAATTTTGTGACCCCCTCTGAATCGGGACATTAGAATTATCTAATAGGGACGACTCAAAATACAAAGGGGTATACATTACTAAAAACATTAAGACTTTAAAAAGCTCATTAAAAAAAATAAAGCATAAAGGTCTTAAGACTGGTTCGCTTAAAACTTGATGCCAGGCCAGTGAAAAAGTAATCTGGAATCTTAAGTGCATGTTCACACATGATAATTAAGACCACTGGCTCAAAACTTGATGCCAGTTCAGTGCAAAAGTAATCTTAGTCCCCTGCTTGGTCCCCCTGGAATCTAGGGCATGTTCACACATTAGAATTAAGCAGGGTCGGCAGTTCGTGGAGAGTTACAAGAAACCATTAGTTAATTATGTGAGCATCTTGCATTTTGTACAATTTGCATTATGTACAATTTGGACCATTTTTGGAGAAATTATATGGATTCTCCTCAGAAAAATTAAGAGAATCTTTGCGAGAATGGATTCTGTGATTCCCTCTCATAGACTTTCTGATCCTGGGCTCAAAGTTGAGATTTGCTATGTATCGTACAAGAATCATGGACGGCGGACAGTTTTAAGGAATGCTTTAAGGCCTACGTGTCTCTTTCTGAAAAATTCTAGTAGTTTTAGTACAATTCAAGTACACAATTTTGTATTGGAATTTAACTTAAATTGTACTAGAATGAGGTTTCAAATGTGCACCTTGGGCAAAATTATTGTTTAGGGTACTTTAAAATGCAGCTGAATATGCATGATAATACATATCTCAACTACAGTACCAACAAATATGCAACAAGAATGTTGAATGTTGCAGGCATGTAACTTTTCTATGTATTTTGAGTCGTCCCGATTAGATAATTCTAATATCCCGATTGAGAGGGTGATCACAAAAGTTTTGTGACCTGGGGGTCACTAAATAGTCGCACCGTTCAAGGCATAAAGATCACCACCCCATCCGTGTGATAAAAGAAATTATCACTGTGCTGAACTAAAATACACATACACCAAGTCGCGGATTCGCCATTGTTTGTCTAAGGTCAACTCAATCAGGTTTAGATGATACTGCAGTTATTAATATAATAAGGTTAACGAATTTTTAATTGAGCGCTAGAGGTCCCGCTGAGATTACAGTCCGGGGGATTGTGATTCCTAGCCTCAGGAGTCCTTCGGACCCATGGGCCCATGTTCCTAGGAATAATAATCTTGACCCGGACATGTGTACCTAGCATTAATTTGACTTCTAAATAGTGTATTTAACACTTAAGTGAATTAGGTTTTTTAGAATTCCGTTAGTGCACAAGGAGGGGGTCCAAATCTGAAATTTTAGCAATGTGTGTGTAGTAAGACTATGTCAGCACGGGCCCCGCCAGCACAACTCGGACACCAAAAAAACAATTAAAATCGGTCGTTCAGTTTCAAAATGGCGGCCGAAAAACGGATTTTAATTTTCGAAACAGTCTAGAGTAGTGTACCGAATTCCTTGCAGCAGTTGTAACAAAGTACATGTTGGAGAAACTAAACGAGTTTCAGGTGAGCGGCTTAAAAAACGCACAGCAAAAACCGCTTATAACCCATAGCGGAACATTGTCAGAAAACCGGACATGAACCATATCTTGAAAACGTGTCTGTGCTATGCAGGGATGACAAATGTTACCACGAAAAATAAGAGAGGCTATTTATTTACATCAAGAAATAGACCAACCCTACCCTAAATAAAGACGGGGGCCAAACTTTCATAAATTATCAATTTGTGATTCTCTTCTGAAAATACCGTCATCTAGGACGCCATCTACGGCGAGATTCAGAGGAGGATCGGTTGGAACTCAAAATTAGAACGCTGAAGTCGGTGATGGGTATAACTGAAAGATACGTCATAAAAAGTAAGTGTTGTTGACCAGTTTTAACCAATATTGATGGATTTTACCAACACGTATAAGAACATTCATTCGCGCTACTTTTTTATTTATTTATTTATTTATTTATTTGATTTATTTATTTTGTGTTTATGCATTTTTTCTTAGGGCAGATAAACTTGGTAAAATATACTGAGGATTTTATGAGCATTTCTCCTTAGTTAATTGCTTCACGTTTTAAATGCTTAGCGGACCATTAACTACAGAAATGTGAGTCCCCCGGACAACGAATCTCAGTAATGGACATCCACCGGACGCTTAACTCGGGTTGTATTTATCCCCGGACTTAGAAACCTGAGAATACAACGGGTACCTGAATTGGTGTTCTTTTGGGCTTTTTTTACGCAAGTCTCCAGTAAGCTTTTTTACAGAATTGTTCTATTTGTCAAAAAAAAAGATCATTCTTTTAGTACGAAATATAAAAAAAAATACGGGGAATGTGTAACTTAACAGAAACGCGCGCGGGTTACCAGAGAAAAACTTGTTTCTTTTTCGCCTGTTTTCTTGTTTCTTTTTTGCTGGCATTTGATTCGGGGCTTGTTGGAGGTCAGGCAAGTAGTGCTTGCTATGATAAAGATTATTTATCCCTCGGATTACATATAACCAGTACTTCGGGAAAGATAAATATACCCCGGGAGGGGGAGGGGGAGGGTTCTTCTAATTTTTTTTGTGCCGGACTCCGAAAAACTGACCATCTCTATACCTATTTTGGGCACAAAAACCCACCCATCAGTATACCAATTTTAATGGAAAAGCACCCAATTTTACTCAAATTGGGTGCTTTGTTTTTGCAAATTTTCCCAAAAGCACCCAATTTATGAAAATTTGGTGCTTTCATCTGAGATGAAAAACACCCCATTGATATACCAAAATCCTGGAAAAATCACCCCAAAAGGCAAGCACATATGTGTCCCGTCATATCTAAAGGTACCTTAATACCGGCATAGTAAATTACGAGATACATGCCATTGAAGCTGAGCATAATCAAAAATCACGTCCAAGGTCGAATTTCTTATTTCATCAGAAATGTTACCTTTGAAGTGTATTCTATCATATAAATCAGGTTTCAACATCCAAAACATAAGACAAATGTTTTAAAATTCGATATAAAAATCCTTTCCCCATTGAAGTTTTACCAGTACAGAAACTTTAAACTTGATTTTCTCAGAACGATAGTTTTCTGAATCAGACCGATGCCTTTTATCAATTTCAATGTAACTTTGCAATCGAACATCCAATAACCAAAAGCAAGGTGTCATTTTAAAGCTTAAAATATAATCTTTCAGATGAGACCAAAAAATCAATGTTAATTTTGCCGACCTTAAGGTATCTTTCGATATGACGGGTCACATATATACATATGCATTGTCAATGTAAGTAACCACCCGGGAAATATACTTCATATTAACGCACACGCTGGGAAGTAGTTCTAAATACGTTTTACGCGTCTCTGCTATTTGACCAATAGAAAAACTGTATTGACTTATGAATAGAAGGACTGTGTCGACTTGTGTCATTTGATAACCTAAAAAGGTAGAACCGTTTAAGATTGTAACGTTGACGTAAGTCGTTTTGGAATCCTTTCATCTGCATTGCCCATTTTGGTTTGAATTAAAGTCCAAATAGTCATCTTAATTCATTCAAACTTTGGTTAAGAAATAAAAAATCATTCTTTTTATAGTGTTTCAAGCAAAAATTGCCAAGGTTGGCGGGAGCAGTGGAGATGGGTTAGATGCAGAACCTGTATAAGGTTGGGACCCAATAAAAGGTGGTTTTGTTACATTTCTATCTAAAATATATGTTCTTTTTTGTATATTTTCACTATGGGAACCAAAATAGACTTGTTTGGGGGCTCAATTGAAAGCTAGATTAATGGTCTTTCATTTCCAGAAGAATAAAAAAATAAATAATTTAATCAGTAATTGCTACGGTTCGATAAACATAATTAGCCAGGGGTGGTGGAGGAGGAAGAGGAGGAGGAGGTAGAGGAGGAATTGGTATGAAAGAGGAGGTAGAGGAGGATATAAGGGCAAAGAAGTGGTAAAAGAGGACGTTTTAGTTCAAGAAGATGATAGAGGAGATGGTACCGAGGCATGGGGGTAGAAAGTTGAAATTAATTATATCAATTGTTAACAAGAGGAGGGTTTCAAGCAATTTAATCAACCTTAAAATTACTCAAATAACAAAATTGAGATTCATATTTGTTTCATCAGGTTAAGCAATTTTAAATACAATGCTTATTTGCTAAATTTTATGCACAGGACACACTTTACTGAATATAAACACTACAAGCTGCAATTAACTCCTAAATTTGTAACA
>JXSR01S069291.1:47431-58551 GCA_000969725.1 Ophiothrix spiculata
TATTTGTCCTCAATTCCTCGTGAAATATAGGGGGTCATTTTCATATCCGGATCATGTGTTATACATGTAAAAATTTACTTTGATGAAAAAAATCTTAAAAGATTGCAATGTACGAATAAACTCCTTCATGGGGTATGCATGTTATCATGCAAGTACTTGTGTCATTGATTGATTGATTGATTGATTGATTAGCACGTCAGTAGGCCCACAACAAACCGTTTGTTGTTGTAGGCCTACGACCGTGATAACCACAGTTAGCAAAATCACCCGGCTATAATAGCGTGTATAGTGTGTATTTTAGCGTCCATGGATTTCTATAGCACCGTTGCCAAAATTTGCTAGCATAGAATTTTAATTTTCTCAGATAGATTTTAAGATAAAGTGTCAGAGAGTTTACTACTGTACTCACCTCAGTGCCGATGTGTTTTATTTTGTGCCGATTTACAAAAACGTGTTTGAGTCACTTAATTCACGGACCTGAGTACGTGAAATAACGTACTCGAGTACGATATTTCAGTGACGGTCACTGAATTATGATACGGTCCGTGAATTACGAGTTCCTACGAACTGATCTGACCCGGACTAAAACATGTTTTTCCTGTTGGGTCAGCATTTTTTCAAACTTTCTGAGATTTTGGTACCTAAATATTCCTCATATTTTTCTCAACACCCTTGTGAAATTTTACAGCTGAAGCGTGTCGCGTTTTGGAGATATAACTGAAAATGTGTTAAATAATGGTATCCATAAAACTATTTACATAATATCTCTATATAGGCAAGTGGAAAATACACAATTGCTCATAAAATCAAAACGGTTGTTCCGATTAAACTGAAATTTGAAATCGAAACACCTCACGTGGTGATTTCTCATATGACAGTGAACACTAAAATTTGAAAATTGGACCATGCACCTTTAAAATATTTTTTTTAAATTCCAGCTACCATCTTGTTTGTGACAAAACGAACAATTTTTAAAAATGTGCTATGTTCGTGTGTCTTTTGAAGTTAAGTTTAATGCACAGTTCATTTTGGAAAAAGCGATTTTGTGACAAAAGTCCATTTCTGTACGGCAGAAAAGTTATAATTTTGCTAGAAATTGGTAAAGTCGATCTTTTAAGGCTACTGTTCTTCAAGAATAACCGCGTGACCAGATATTTCAAGTTCACTGTATGATTATACTCATACCTGAACAGTAACAATTTTTGGCCTACATGGATAGTCTGTAGATATTATATTAAAGTTAACTATTGATCTCACCCTTCATCACTTTTCAGGCGTAAATTATGAAATAAAAAGTGCGTTTTAGTATGGCTTTTTATCGCTAGACAGAAACGTGTTAAAAGTTCATTAGATTTTGCTTTCCTTATATAATGATTTAAATATCTGTTATTGCTCCTTACATGAAGCATCATTAAAAAGTGTACACCCATTTAATCATGTAGTAAAGCATTTAAGATATTCAGCTGACCAAGCCAGAGGAGCTTTAGCATTATGATCTTTTTGATCATGATGATTAGATAGGCGACCAGCAATGTCATAATTGGCTACCCGTAATGATATTTTCTTTTTAATTAATTTATTAACATGATGTGTTAGGATGGATAGCTGATGAGGTTTCAGGTACTTGGCAGAAACTGCAGAAAGGGTCGGTTTTTTCATGATTTTCTCTGCTTCTGGTTTCCGTTTTAAGCGAATATCAACATTTTCGTTACATATAATTATATTGCTCTGAACTTACTGCAACTTTATCTTCTTTAAACAAATATCCAAGTTTTTTAGTTAGATATAATTATAGCACTCTGAACTTACTACAACATCAAACATTGCCATGATTGACATTTAGTCTTATTAGGCAAGAGTCTTGAGCTGTTCAGCTGACCAACTAGAAGGAGTTTTAACTGTTTCCTCTCAAGTGAAGTAACTCATGTTTCAGGATGAGATGCCAGTAGGAATGATGCCTTGCATGTCAATACTTGTCATTTGCAGTCTGGAGACACAAGTTTAACCTACTTAATCCTTTATGTTCTATTTTATATAGACTATAAATTGTTCGGTAGTTGTTCAGAGGTTGACAGGCTAGTGTCAGGCACCCGTCGTCGACACCATCCTAGTGGTGATAGAATGCAGTGCTGCCTAAAACATTCAAGATATTCCGTTGACCAAGCCAGCTTGTATTATCCACTCGATGTGAAAATACATAGTTAAGGCTGGGGTAGACCTTCAACTAGCATGAACTGTTTTTGAACCCTCGAACTATTTGCATAAACCATATAAAAGTATACATTTTTATATGGTTTGTGCAATTAGTTTGAAAGTTACAGTACAACAACGATTTAGACCATTTAAAGGTCTACCCCAGCCTTAAGTGACTCAACCTATTTGATTAGACAGGCGACCAGCAATATTAAAATGTGTGTAATTTGGTTTAGTATTTAAAAGTCGTTTTCTTTATTAATTGGGTATAGAGTTCATGTGTTAGATTGAATACCTGATGAGATTTCTGGTATAAGAAAAGGTCGTTTTCTTCTTTATTTTCTCTGCTTCTGGTTTCCTTTTTTCAGCAAATATCCATGTTTTTAGTCTTATTAGACAAGAGTCTTGAGCTGTTCAGCTGACCTACTAGAAGGAGTTTTAACTGTTTCCTCTCATGTGAAGCGACTCATGTTTCAGGATGGGATGTCAGTAGGAATGGTGCCTTGCATGTCAATACTTGTCATTTGCAGTCTGGAGACACACATTTAACCTACTTAATCCTTTATGTTCTATTTTATATAAACTATAATTGTTCAGTACAGTGTGTATAAAGTACCGGTCGGGAGAAAATACATTAACGATTGTTATAGAAACCTTTTTTCATATTGATAGAAATCAGTACCAGTGAAAATATGTGTATATTTCTCTTTAACGTATTCGTATGCCATCTTAGTGTTAGCATTCAAGATGTTTATCCGACTAGGGCGGAGAAGGTTTAGCGTTTTCCATTTTGATGTCAAGTGACTCCATTTACCTGATTCGATATCACAAGTCTAGCATGGAGTCAGTAACCAAGATTGGTTACTTGGTATTGTTTTGATTTAGGTGTTCCACATTGTAGATTGGCTTGTAAGATTTATGGTATTTGAACAAAAATGGGTTGTTTTCTATTATTTTCCATGTTTCTGGTTTTACTTGTTAGCGACTATTATTTTAGTTTTATATATTATAATAGATATGATTATATTGCTTTGAGTTTGTTTTTACCGTCACAGAACATTGGCGTGATTCATTGATTGAAATTTTGTATAACTCGATGATAGTCTTCAGCTTGTATAAGCTGACCATCCAGAAGGAGTTTAAACTGTGTACTCTTACGTGATGGGACTCAAGTTTATAGATTAGATGTCATATTGGAATGACGTCTTCCATGTTACTATATACTTGTCATAATCTGTATTCTCAAGTTTAACCTACTTAATGTTTGTCATTCTATTTCATATGTATATCAGTTCGGCGGAACTCACAATTCGGATACGTATCCGGATTCGGATCACCGCGTACATACCGTATCCGAATTGTGATACCCGTATCAGAATAAGGATATGGAGGGGTATCTGAATTCTGATACTCCTATCGTGGCGCAGGAAACAAAGGGATAGCGCAAGCTGGCAAGTACATGTACAACATCTTTCTTGCATTTATGATAAATGTATCTGTGGAAATGTCATTTTCATCTGTGCTATTCCAGCGGAACAGCTTCGAAACATGTCCTGATAGCTTCTTATCCAGAAGGCAAAATAATTTGGCCTAAACTTTCTTAGAATTTGGATGACAAATGATGATGATGTTTTTTGACTTTTATACATACCGGTATGGTGCGCGGCGAAGCTGGATATTCATTTCAGTTGATATCCCGTTTCAGCTGTTTTTAATCCAAATTCGGAAACGGGTATCCGAATTGTGATACGGAGTATCCGAATTCGGATACGTATCCGAATTGTGAGTTCGGATAATTATCAAGATAAATAAAACAATACTTTAATTTGTTGATACTGTCGCACCGAAGATACAGTATGCTAATATAGATTCAGTATTGCAGTAGAAAATCATAGTGGAGTTTATGGTTGTGGCTGTGGACGTTTCTGTGCTCTTGGTTTGTAGTGATACACTATGGATGTTAGTTTTGTTCTTAAAAATCCTAATGTATCCTTTAAAGATTCAAGATTTTTTTTCGCCAAAATGCTCTACTCTTCAAAACAAAAATATATATGTTTTAAAGCTTGATTAATATGTCAGTTTATTACCAGAAGCACGTACAACTGACCGATAAACATTTCTTTAACTTTGAGTGCACTTACCTATGACATGTTTGAAAGTCTTAGACTCGAGATGTTCAGCTGACTATCTTGGAGGAGGTATTGTCTCCTCTTGTTGATGTGAAGTGACTGCTAAGATGTCATCAAAGAAGTTAACCTGCATGTCAGTTGTCGGGCTGATATTTTAAAATCTATTTATCGCATTCATAAAAAAGAAGAAAGGACATTTTAAAAACAAAGATATAAAATATACAAGACAAGGAAATAACAAACAAACAAATGAACATTCAAAACATCTCTAATACCTTAGGGATACGGTGTTAATTTAAGAATGAAAGTCAGGCAAAATGTGTTACTGATACTTTAAAATTTTTGTTTTTGGCCTTTTGATAAATAATTTTAACCTTGGAATTAGGGTAAAGCTTACATTGAATTAAAAAATAATTTTTCAGGAAAATTTGATTTTGCTTGTATTTGAAGAGTTGACTTGCAAAACGGCTTGTATCCATTTTGCAGTTTTTGAGAAAAGGACAAAAAACTGCTAGGCCATCAAAATGTGTTGCAAAATTCCTGATAATGATTTAAGTAATTCTGTACGAATATGTCTTTAAAAATAAGGTGTAATTTAGATAATTCATCAAATAGTTTCTTATAAATTGACTATTGATTTTTTGCTGAAAATGGATGTAAGCCGTTTTGCAGGGAAACTCATCAAATTTCAACTTAGGAACCACCCATATTCTAAATTTTAGCAAAATGTCTTTTTCAATTCTTCATTAGGCTAGCATGTACTTTACAAATACCAAATTTCAACATCAGGTCATGTTTAATAAAAAAGTTACCATATATGGGCATTATGCCATCTAATGCCCAAATATGGTAATGCAATGTCCATATTTGGGTTTAAAAATAACATTTTCGGTATTTTTACCCACCTTTTTTGTGCCAGGATGATGCACAAGTTGAAGGTCTGTTAGAATCTATCAAATACTCATTTTTGAAAAAATGGTCTCTAAGCTGTTTAGCAATTCAGCTCTTCATTTTACTTTCTTTCAATTTTGTGTTCCCACCATTTGTAAACATAAGAAAGTGAAAGACAAACTTTTGCTATTAACCTGTCAATGATGGTATAATTAAATCTAATGGCCGAAAGCAGGCTCTGTGATTTGAGCCTTTTCCTGTATGTCATGTATGCATATTGGTCAATTTTTGCAATAAGGACGGTGGTGGACAAAGTGTTGAAGCAATAGGGATAGGGTAGTC
Source organism: Ophiothrix spiculata (assembly GCA_000969725.1). Classification (NCBI taxonomy): domain Eukaryota; kingdom Metazoa; phylum Echinodermata; class Ophiuroidea; order Amphilepidida; family Ophiotrichidae; genus Ophiothrix; species Ophiothrix spiculata. The sequence continues at coordinate 52,987 of JXSR01S069291.1, forward strand.
ACAGCAAATTAAAACAAGGAACTCCACGAGGGTCAACTTTATAACCTAATTCATTGGAGGAAGTGTCGAAGCAATAGGGATAGGATAGCCATAGCAAACTAAAACAAGGAACTCCGCAAGGGTCAACTTTATTAACTGAATTCATTGGAGGAAGTATCGAAGCAATAGGGATAGGATAGCCACAGCAAATTACCACAAGAAACACCACGATGGTCAACTTTATAACTGAATTCATGGAGGAAGGAACATGAAATGAATGAAAAGATGGAAAACAAAGAAAACGGATAGTCTGTAATTAACGTTTTTCCATCAGAATGATGACAAGAAACAAATAAGTTTTCAATGTAAATGTATGGTGTTACGATTCAAAGATGATCCAACTGAGGAATTTATTACAACAGCAGGAATTCTTCAAGGAGACACAATTGGCAGAAGATCTGGACGTCAAAGTCAAAAGTATTTGACAGACTTAGACTATGCAGACGATATCGCACTGACTCCAGAACTTATATCATCTGCTCAAGATCTGCTGATTGCATTTGAAGAATCCGCGGCTATGGTAGGACTAATGCTCAATGCAAAGAAGACGGAATGCCTAATCCTCAATGAACCTTCTGATCATCCTCCTATCCACTAAATGAATGGAACTGCCATCAAGGAAGTAGATGATTTTAAAAACCTTGGGTCATATGTATTTGATAGCAAAAAAGAATTCTTGACAAGAAAGGGACAAGCATGGATTGCCTGTAACAAGCTTGATGTCATATGGAAGTCTGATATTACCAGGGCAACCAAGATTGACTTCTTCAGGGCCTGTGTTGAAAGCATCTTACTGTACGGCGCAGAAACATGGACTTTGAAGAAAGAGCTTCAAGACCGCTTAGATGGCACCTACACCAGGCTATTAGTGCGTGTCCAAAATCTGTCCTGGAAACAACATCCAACAAAGCATCAGATTTATGGTTATATACCCCCTATCTCTACAACCGTGACACAGAGGAGAGCCCAGTTTGCTGGTCACTGCTTTCGAGCCAAGGACCAAATTATATCGGACATCCTTCTTTTGAGATTGCTATGTCCAAACAGAGGCTGTAGACCTTTAACGTACCCTGATACCATATGTAGAGATACTGGCTTGAACTTCAATGAACTTGGAAGTGCAATGTATGATAAATATAGTTGGCAAAGATGTGTGTCATGGATCTCGACAGAAGTCAAAGGATGATGATGACGATTCAAAGTGCTGATGAGATCTCTGGTATTTGACTAATGACAGAAAATGTTCTTTTTTCAATGCTTACGGTAGCTTGCGTTGTGACTACGTTCATATAAAATCGTTATGATAGTATAGGTATAGCTGTGAACCCGTTTTCCTATTATGATCAGATCGGTAAGGACTTTAATCTGTTATCTGTCATGTGAGTTGCTGAAGCAGCATCTCATTTCGGGGGTGCAATTTGAAAAAAAATAAATAAAACGCACATAGCGGGCAAACATTTTCGGACCAAAAATTTAATGCGCGCGTAGCGCACATAATTTGTTTTGATAAATTTTTGGCTAAATTCAGTTTGGCTAAAAAACTCCTCTTTTTGACTAAAATAATGATATTTAATATTGAAATACGCGTGAAGCGCGCAAAATTTGTATATTTTATGTCAAAAAAGGGTAATTGAAAGAAATTGCGCCTTTAAGCTTCTTATTGTTTTTCGGGGGGTGGGGGGCAAACTTATGTGGGTGGGGCAAAACATATTTTAGGGGGAAAATGCCCCCCCCGTGCCGCCACTGATACTAAAATGGATAGCATTACTGGATTAATATCTTGCATTCCAATATTTGTCATTTGCAGTCTAGAGACTCACGATTAACCCTCTTTATTATCCTATGTTGTCCTTTTTCATATTGACTCAATGTATATATCCGTTTAATAGGCTGTGGTTTCAAAATAGACCTGGGATTAACTTGCAGAAATAAAAATCATATACCATTTTTAATGCTCTTTATGAAAAATGACATTAAATGCATATATATCGTATATTCTTGTTGCATAGCGCCAACATCTTGTATAACTACTTGACAGCTATTTAAAGACAACGGCCCGTATTCCAGAAAGATGTTTAGCTAAACCATTGTTTAACTGAGCATCAACTGTCCAAGAATGATATGCATCTCATTGCAGCTTTCAAGCAGAACAGTTCAATGAGTCGTGCTGTTGACGAGAAATAAAACCTTGATTTAGCTAAACACCTTTCTGGAATACGGGCCAACGTATTTAAGTAAGAAAATCGACGATCGGGCTGGACAACACAGGCACTTACACTTTATCAAAATTACTCTAGGCTTGCTTGCTTGTCAGAAATAGTCACGTTCTTGAATCGTATTATCGACCAGATTTGATAAGCTTTTCTGGCGCATTAAGGTACTTATCACCACATAAAAGACAAAGAGTTGGTTTAAGGGTTGCAATAAGATCTTTTCGTCTATTTTGCAGTTCCAATACACCCGGCCATCTTTCTGATGAGCAAATATTTAGATTTGGACGACTTGTTCATTAACATTCAGACTAAGGTTTATAAATACACTTGTCAGAAATTAGTTGTGTTTCATAACTTGTCATGTAATTTAATGTGGACCATATTTTGCTGAAATTGATATTCACGTGATAAATGTGGTTTATTTGGAAAAATTCAGTTATATTGGAGGCAAATAAGTTGTATTGCTAGACAAATATTCTTCGTTAAGTAATCCACTCTTCAGAAATGTTGAGGGTTTGGTTTAATTGATAAAACCCATGTTTCCCATTCTGAAAACAACTCCCGATCAGCTAGTTTGGACAGCTTTTTGGACACCTTGAATGAAGGAGAGCGTCTCTTTTAGAGTGTGTCAACATCAAGAAGTGAAGTTGACAAGTCGGGTCTGTCAGGTGTTGTTTGCACCACATGTAGACATTGGAGAGGTGAAAGACAAGACTTTGCTTTCAACCTATCAATGTTGATTGGATCAGAAACACAGACCATTTGATCTTGTCAGGTCAGGGGACCATCCTACTTCCCTGGTCATGTATGTATGTGTGGAAATTTGTTGGAATATTATGGAGATCCAATGGAAAATGAAATTTAGGGGTTCGATATCGTTATTTAATATATATTCTTTTTGATAGTGACTAATGACTATTTCAGTTCGGCGGAACTCATAATTCGGATACGTATCCAAATTTGGATACTCCGTATCGAAATTCTGATACCCGTATCCGAATTTCGATTAAAAACAGCTGAAACGGGATATCAGCTGAAATGAATATTCAGCTTCGCCGCGCACCATACCGGTATGCATAAAAGTCAACATCATTATCATCATTTGTCATCTAAATTCTAAGAAAGTAATGGCAATTTTTTTTTCTGTGATAAGGAGCTATCAAAACATGTTTCGAAGCTGTCCCGCTGGAATTGCCCAAATATGGAAATGGCATTTCCACAGATACATTTATCATAAATACAAGAAAGATTTTCTACATGTACTTGCCAGCTTGCGCTATCGATTTGTTTCCTGTGCCACGACAGGCGTATAAGAATTCGGATACCGCTCCATATCCTTATTCTGATACGGGTATCACAATTTGGATACGAAATGTACGTTGGTATCCGAATTTGGATACGTATCCGAATTAAGAGTTCCGCCGAACTGATTGGTTGTAAATTATTATATCATGTATCAGCCCTGATGTATGTGGTTTGCTCCATTCTAAAACGGAGACAATAGAGGAAGTTTTTTTCTTCAGGAGTGTGTAAAAATTATCCGTCTTACCTCACAGCCAAGGTATGTACACAGTGTCCCTAGCTTGTTCGATTTGGCACGTATCAACAACAAGAAGTGAAGTTGACAAGTCAGTCTGGCAGACGATGTTTACACCGCATGTAGGCATCAGAAAGGTGAAAAACAAGACTTTGCTTTTAACCTATCAAAGTTGATGTGTTGAAGCTATTTGACCTTTCTCCATTAGAACTCCGATAATATATCTCGTACCTTTGTACAATATTAGCCAAGGTATTCAGACGACAGTCGTCATGATTGTCGGTGAAAAAATTAACCCTCCTTTCTCCCATCCCTCGAGGTTTTTCCTGCTATATAAAAACGTAAAAGCAGCCGAACAAAAGCATTTAGGTAATTTCTTTTACATCCTCTGCCGGCCGCCAAAGTTTGATTGAAGGATGGAGTTGCTGAGGCCCTGTGAAGTTTTCAAGTCGCCATTTTGAAGAATATTTGCTTGATATGAAGCCAAATGTACAGTATATATATGCAAGAAAAATCAATCCCTTTATTTATTAGCAACACCCCGATGTTAGACCTTTTAAAACAGTATTTTGATTTGGTGGCCATTTTTGCCGAACATCATTATTTGGAATTATACTTTGTGACGTCATAATTACGTAACGCCTTGGCCGATTTTTGTGATTCTGTTGCCGTTGAATAATAATAGAATAATAATAATAGGAGGTTCAGTTTTTAACGTGGATGCGACAACAGTTGAGTCGAGGGTTCGAATTGTGATTGTGAAGCTGCTTTGTCTTGCTTCGAAACAGTGGGTTACTCCAAACAAATCGTTATGAATATCAATATTTAAAAAAAAAATATAGCTATTGCAACTCAACTAGGTTATAGGAGATTTAAGGCAGGCTCACACTGTGACGACTTGTCATCGACGGAAGGTGAAAAACTTGGAAATCAGTAAATTATGGACATAGAGCACAAATGTTAGAAAATTGCACTGAGTTTAGCCCCATCTATTGCCCAGCGCCATTACTAATTTGGTAGTTAAACAAATCAACATCATATAACTTATACAATCATGTTTTAACGCCTTAATTTTCAAGTCGAACCGTTAGGTCTGTCGGCAAGGCGTCAGACTGTCGTGCCAGGTGATAGCTCAAAGACAATGCCACTGGTTCGAATCCTCGATTGTTTTTAATAATTTCCATGTATTTTCTTCTGAACCTAATGATTGGGAAGTTTTAATAATCTTTATTTAGTTATTAGTTAATTAGTAATTAATTAATTAATTTATTTATTTATTTATTTATTTATTTATTTATTTATTTGTTTATATACTTTCCTATTTATTTTCTTTTATTTGTGTAGTTAATTTTTTGCTAACTTATTATTTTCGTCTGTCTTTCATTTGTCATATCATTCAATCCATTTTTCATGTATGTTAATTTTACTACCTTCATTTTTAATCTATCCAAATTATCAAAACAATACATATTTCAAAGGCTGAGAGCAACAGAGCCATTTCTCAACAATCCCGAGGACAATAAATTTCAAGACCTAATGGGGCTTTCCAGATGAATACACATAATATCATTCCTCTTGAAAACAGGAACCTGTTGTTCTTGGGATTATTGCCTTGCAAACATGGCCTTGACAAGTGACTCTCAATCCTCAATGTCAACTCTCAATCCTCAATTTATTATTAAACTCATTGGAGAGTGAGGTACATGATGTATCCAAATTGGTCAATGCTAGACTCACATTATAATTATACGCCGGGGAAGTAGTGACGTCATAATT
>JXSR01S069291.1:77700-89748 GCA_000969725.1 Ophiothrix spiculata
TAACTGACCCTATGTCATATATGTGAGACCAAAAGGTAGTGAAATTATAATGTATATGACGTCAGAAGCTACCATACTGTATATATTCGGATGAATACCCTTTCCCGGCCTATACTTCTTCAAACACGCAAATGTGACGCTATAAAAAAACAAAATGGAGTAAAAATTGCACATCATTAGAACAATTATTTTAGACGCGTTACTAGGTGTTTAGGACATTTTCATTGGCACTTTAGAAACGATATCCATCAATCCCAGTTTGATACTCTATCTGACACTGAAATGACAAATTTGATACCCTATATAATATGAGACTTGCATCTCGAGTAGTTCATGTTTTCATGGAATTAACAAAGGCTTCACAAATTGTAGGGCGCCTGTGATCAGTCTGTCGTAGTTCGGTGATATCCCAAGTCTTAGCTAACGATTAAGGAACTTAAGATTTACATGTTGTGTTCATTAAATGACGTACAAAGAATTTTCTTGAGTGTCTAGAACTCATCCCCATTACATCAAGGAGGTAGTACTATTTTACAGTCTGTCTCGTCTTATATTCTCCTTTACGTCTCTTTGTATTCAAATGTAGGGGATAAGCTTCATCGATAACGTTCGAGTTTTGAAAATGATCGGCGTCATTCTTTTTTCCTTCTTAAACCAAAGTTGGAGAGCTACTTGGTGAAAATGGCTAGTGGTACGTGATTGATATTCTAAAATGTCAACTATTCGCTCTGTATTTTGTTGAAATCAGTTCATACTGGAGTTTTATGTAAAAGGCAACATGACAGTAAAGCAATATATTCTTATTTGAAACATTTACTTATAACTTACTTTATGTCCGTGTCCTTCCTATAGTTTGTATTGAAACTTGGGTGATAAGTCTCCTCGAAAAGTATCTAAATTTGGCAATGATCGCCGTCATTCTTTTTTCTTAAACCTAAGTGAAATAGCTACTTGATATATATACATGTAACGTTGTATGTGACTGCCCAACTTAAATTATAACAAGGCAACGATTACAGAGAAAATTTGGGCTAATATCCGTCACTATGCGTCTCGAGTTGTTCATTTAGAAATTAGATGGACTGATCTTCTTATGGTTCTCATAGCATTCACAAATGTAGGACTGCACAGTCTGTTGCAGTTCAGTTATAACCTAAGTAATAGGTAACGATTAAGGAACATAAGACTTACATGATCTGTTCGAGAAATGACGTACAAGACATATTCACCGTCTCACCAAGGAGGTAAAGCTGTCATACACCCATCTCCTCTCTGCTCCTTTCGTATATTCACCTTGCGGTCTCATTTTCAAGAGTTTGTATTCAATTTTAGGTGACAAGTCTCATCAGAAACCATCGAGTTTTGACAATGATCGCCACCATTTTATTTTTCTGAAACCATAGTTGAGGTGCTACTTGATTTAAAAGGGAAGTAGTACGTGACTGTTTTGAACATTCATGATTGAGCTAAAGTTCCAACTAAATGCTGCTGTGTATTATATCAAAGTTAAAAGCCATTCATGTGGGAGTTTTTGAATTCAAAGGACAATGGAATTTTTTGCTATTTTTTTTTATTTTTAATTGACACAATTAAGTATAAGTTTTAATAATTGGGCAATATGTAGTAGGTAATATCATTACCTTTTCTTTTTTTCCCCTTCATTTCCTTTCCTTTCTTGCTTTCTTTTTTCTTATCTTTTTTTTTTCTTTGTTTTTTGAGGAGGGGGGGGGTCGAAGAGTAAGCAGTTTAATCAACGATGTAAACTTGTCCTACATTTTGCCGGCAAACTTTGCCAAGGGACTTACACAAAGAAATCGTTTAATTTCCTCGTTTAAGAGTATTTGGTTACTATTTCCTCAGGATATTTGGCCGCCATGTTAAATATCCTGTTAAATGTTAAATAGTAGGCGACTTTTAAAATGTATATCAAGAATGAAAAAGAAATAATTAGCGATGATTCGAAGTGTCTTCGGACGATGATTAGTAGTTGATTAAGGGTAAATGACGTCGACTATTTAGAAAAATGTGAATCAGGATTGCTTTTACTTTGGAAACTAAAAATAGTCATCTGTGGAGACTTGAAATATGTCTTCTAGTGCGAATCAGTCATGCATTACGAATCATGGGAACCTTTTAAAGTAGTCGTTTATCTCTACTCCTAAAGTACGCCAAAGATTGTGATATTCTAAAAAGTAGAACTGTAGCCTTAATGACACCAAAATGACATTGTCGATTTGAATTTGCGTCAAAAATAAGTCCCTTCAATATCATGAATATGATAGTTTTATTACTTATTACCTTAAAAATAGTAGAATTTTAACGTGATTTTTTGCTAAAACTACTTAACATATTTGGGAAAGTTTGGTATCATATGAAAGGTTTATTTATACTCTATTTATATACAAAAAAGTGAAATTTTCATGAATTCACTTGATGAAGTTATACTTGAAAAAACAATTGGGAAACACGATGGTTCTGGTGGTTGAGGCGACGGTGGTTGAGGTGCGCATATGATTACATGCAATAGTGTACGAAAGTTATGATTTATAAACGTGTAAGATAAAAAATAAATAATGTTGGGGTCATGATTTTATGAATATACAATGAAATATGTTTAATTCAATGAAATATGTATAATGCTAAAGCATGTATCATAAATTGACATTATTATCCCAATTTCTTGTTTCTTTATTGTTTAGATGCGAGTAATTGTCTCTATACATTACTGTATTTACACTAGACAATTTTAAAACGGCATAATTATCTTTTTAGTGAGTCGAAGTAGTTTCTTACAGCTATACAATTTTCAAAAGGAAAATAAGAGGAATCCAATTATATGAATAATTTATGTCGCTACATAGATTTTGACCATCCTCAATATTTGACCACATTAAAATTGGTCACCAAATGTATTATTTTATGGTAGGTCATCATAACATCCTTCAATTAATGTTCGTGTCACCTGGATATACCTTTCCAAAAAAATCTCATTATGCAAAGTTGGTTGACCAAAATGCACTTCAAAATTGTTGTTGTTTTTTGCATCCTGTATAGTTTTTACCCATCCCTCAGAATAGGGTTTATTTAGGTAAAATTATAATTCTTGACTTTGGCTGCACCATAGAGTCGCGGAAACAAGCGAAAACCCGTTTAGTTATAATTTTTAAATAATAGAAAATTTTGAATTTTGTGTCTTAAGTTGATATCAACTATCTAAGGTACCTTGGTCTTAAGGTTTGGCTTCATTGGTTTTCAAGTAACGGACTAATTTTGTGAAATGTGCATTAAAAATATGCGCATGATAAAGCTTGCTTCTGACAGGCGTAACTTAAACATAAAACAAAACAAAACAAGACAAAAACCTTTTTTAAATATACATCAAATATTTTTATTTGTATAAAGTGTAAGAAAATACGGGAGTTTTATTTATAAAATCTATTTTTTGATTGAAAATATACAGTAACATTTTCAGTTCGACCCACTTTCGTTTCATTTTGTTGCAAAAATATAGCAACTATTTAATAACTTTTGACATCCAAAAATGTGCCCAAATGTTTCTACAATTGGTGTAAATTTAATTTATAATACCAATATAATAGAAGACTTACGCTCTTAAATCAATCTTTAATGAAAAATTTTCAACTAAATTTTCAATTTGATCCACTTCGTTTAATTTTTTTGTTGCAAAATATAGCAAATATTTAATAACTTTTGACATCAAAAAAAGTTGCCAAAATGTTTTCTACAATTGGTTGAAATTCCTTTTAAAATACTCATATGATAAAAGACTTGCGCTCCAAAATCAATTTTTAATGAGAAATGTACAGCAAAATGTTCAATTCGACCACTTTCCTTTCAATTTTTGCATAAATTACAGCAAATATTTAACAACTGTTGATATCAAATTCGTTGCCAAAATGCTTTCTATCTCAGACAAGTTTAATTTTTATTTAAAATACCCGTAGAATAAAATACTTACACTCCCAAATCAATTTGTAATAAAAGAATTACAGTAAATTCGACCCACTTTCGTTTCATTTTTTTGCAAAAAATATAGTAATTTATTATTAACTTTTGATTTCAAAAATGTTGCCAAAATATTTTCTACAATCGGTGTAATTTCATTTAAAACACCCGTAGAATAACAGATTTAAGCTCCAAATTCATCAATCCAAAGTGGGCATTTTTAAGAAAATTAAACTTAAAGTTTTTGCTCACGTATGAGTTGGAGTTTAACCCTCGTCTTCCTAAGGGGGGTGGTTACCAACCCCTAACGGGTGATCGTTGATTGCAGTCACATCAAAACATGTTGTTAAAACAGTTTAGCTGATTTAAGCAAATAATCTGCTAATTTATGTTGTCAAAGAGCATGCTCAATTGTAACCTTTTTTAAAGTAGTATTTAAAATTGAACCCCATTGCATCGTTCACAATATATCAAAAGATGCAGTACATAATAATGAACGAGAAGAGGCCATCCAACAACAAAATCGAATGCTAACCTACATTGCCTCCGTCTTGTGTTACTTGATTGCTTTTGTGTTATCAACACCTGGATACTCTAATCGAATCTTTTACTACTTCAAGACCTTGTCGTGTGAAAACATGTTTCATATTGTTATTTGAACATCCGTCATGAAGAATAGTATTTTATGAAAGACATATTTTTAAAGATCTTTTCAAAATGATTTCTGAATGGTTCATGATACTAATTGGGAAGCGCCATGCGTCTCGAGTGGTGCATTTATATGCACCTCCTTTCCAAGGAGATAATTTTTACAGCATTAAAGAAGATATTCTATATGCAGGGCGCCTTTTCTTTGTCTGTCACAGTTCAATAATAGCCCAAATCGTAGCTAACGTTAAGAAACATAATGATTTACATGTTCTTTTTATGAAATGAGGTACTTAACACTTTCCGTGAGTGTCTAAGCCTCATTCCGTTCAAATTAATTAAGGGATAGGCTATAGAACTACCTTACAGTCGTCTCTCCTCTCTGCCCTTTTGTATTTTCTCCTTATCAGATTGTATTCAACTCTTGGTGATAAGTATCTTCGCAAAATGATCGATTTTTAAAATCATTGGTATTATTTTATTTTTCTGAACCAAAGTTGAAAAGCTACTTGGTGTAAATGTAAAGTACTACGTGGCTGTTTTAAATATTTACGATCGAGCAAAAACTGCTCCCAAATGCAACTTAATAGGTTAAAATGGCGTGCTTCCGTTTACTTTCCTCATTGTTCCTCTTCCTTTTTTTTTCTTTCTTTCAATTACTTTTCCCATTTTTTTTTGTTTCTACATTTTCCAGACACATATCTAGCTTGGTATTCATGTAACCATGAAAACTTGTCCTACATTTTGAATGGCAAACCTTGCTAAGAGACTTGAAATAAATCACTTTATATTTTCGGTTAAACAATGTTAAGAGTAATTGCTGTTCATTTCCTCCGGATATTTGTCAGCTGTATTAATTTTCCTCGCAAATAGGTCGCTACTATTAATTTTATGAAATGTTTTTTTAAATTAATTTGTATGGTTCAGCAACAGATAGGCTGAAACGATAGTCGGCCTCCAGAAACAAAATTTTCCCTACAAAACATTTGTTCTTGACGTCACCAAATATTTTCATCTAATTTAAAGTATGAACGGGTAACAAACATTTGGTCCAATGTATATGGCAATTCAATAACATATGCAATCTAGCGCAAAATTTGATTTGGTCTCAACTCGGTGTTGAAGTTATTTTATTTAGAGTCACCGTCATTTTGACGTCACGACCAAATGTTTTGTAGCGAAAATGTTGACTATGTTTTAGGCCATAGGTTAATATCTATGGATAAAAGCTTTTAAAATTGTTTTAGTGTACTGTTTTCTAGTTATTTGCTGTGCAGAAATTAAAGTAAAGCTATTAGTTGGTCATAATGCATTAACAATTATCGTTCATAGTTATGTTATATTACATTTTCCCGAAACATCGGCGTCACTTCTATCCAAACATGCAATTGTCATTCGTTTAAATGACAAATATTCTCTTTTAAAATATGTTTGTTTGTGAACGTGTGCTAAATAAGTTCAATGACATTTGAAACGCTTAACGTATTTTAAGAAAATATTTTGATTCAATGTTGAGTGTGCTTGGCTCTAATGTCGAGTATACACATGTTCAGCCATAAACATTTACACCATTTGATGAATGTTTGTGTAACACCATTCAATTATAAGTAGACTTCTCAATTCAAAAGAAAAGAGTTATAAAACTTGCTCTATTATGTAAGTGTCAGGGCATCAAAGAGATTATGAATCACATAACAAAGAACAACTATTGAACAAAGCAATTGAACAATCAATAATCAAATAACTAATTGAATAGCTATTGTGTCTTAGAGGATAAGCTTCAACCACAGTAAATAATTAGTTATTTGTGTGGGATGACATGGTCACTGTCAAAAGAAGATAATGTAGATCCTGGGTCACATTTTTTTTAGCGGGGAGAGGGTTAAAATTATATTGGACAGACACTAAACTGCTAAGTGTCTCATGGAAACCTGTATAAAACCCCTTCACCTGATCCGGGTAGCGATGGTGTATGATATGAGCTGATAAAGGTTCAGCACCCAAAGGAGTTGCCGAAGAACCTAAAATGATGTTTGGGCCACAATGGTCAGCGATAAACTATATAACATGAGGCAAATTGGAATTTCAAATCAGGGAGGCATAGCGCACAATTAATACTCACCAGGTTTTTTTTGTTTTGTTCTTAATTTCTTTTATTGTTTTACAGGATGTCGGTTCATAGCATGTTTGACGTGGATCACAAGTAAATAATTATTTGTCAATTCAAGGTATGGTAAGCCATAAAAGCCGTTTCTATTTTCTATTTTATATTTCTAAGTATAGTCCATTTTTAAATGGTTATGTGTGGACCAAAAATCACGAAAACTTTAATGAGAAAAAATTAGTTGTTCAATTTATTTGTTTGTTTTTTAATGATGATAATTAAAGTTCAAGTAAAGCTAACTAAATTACCTGTATTAGGACGACTGTCTATCTATCAAGTTTAAAAATTCTAAATGCACTCCAGGTTTGTTTGTTTTTATCTCGAAGCAACACATTTCTGTCCACATTGATTAACCGAATTTCGATCTTAGCTGTTGTTTTAATTGTTGTAAAAAACAGGTTTTTGCTATTAATGTTTGTGAAATCTGTGCATACTATTGACCATTGCTCGAAGTTATTGAGGCAGAAATAAGAGCCTCTATATCCCTGATTCCATATAAACTACAGGAATTTTGCACTGAAAATATATACGCTGAATTTTTTTGGCACTCTGAAACCTCTCTTAAATTTGAAATACAAAGGAAAAATGGCACTCTAAAAACTTTTCAGTTATTTGTATATATGAAAATTATAAAAATGTGGGATAGACTTATCCACAACCGATGCTCAATATAACGAACAATATAATCTCTGAAAATCACGCAGAAAAATAACCGAAGAATTTTCAGAGTGCCATTTTTCCTTTGCATTTCAAATTTAAGAGAGGTTTCAGAGTTCCTAAAAATTTAAGTGTATATTTTCAGCGTCAAATTCCTGTAGTGATAGTCGATACATTTGGTATTTTTGTTTTTAGAAATAAAATACTTAAATACTGAAAATAAAATATATCTAGTTTGCTTTTTATTTTTTTAATATTGAATGCATTGATTATTAGTCGGCTTGTGAAGGCGGGCACTTATACTACAGTTTACTCACTTAATATAATGTGTAGATGTACACTCCCGTTCGAAAGTATTTCCGCATAATTAAAACGTTCACAAACCTCTTTTTTTCCAATAAACGACCTAAAATCATCAACGATTCATACTAGTATCTTATAAATTATCTATTCAATATGAATAGATCGATGTTTGTTTAATATTTAATCTTCCACTGGTATAGAAATATACAAATACACCACAAGTACAAATCTCGTTAATGTTTAACTAATTATTTTTTTATAACCTCGTTATAACCTTGTTACCAGACAGAATATTTTCAGGTTGTAATGTTTAAAACAAATGCGCAGAATTGTATATAAACTCGATTTTTTATACCAAAAGTAGTAATGTGCATTACACGCCATATTTTACAAATGCAAGAAATGCAATTCCGGATCAGTTAGGTCCATAATTATACAGTATAGACTATGTTAAAAAATGATGAAAATCGGATAAACGCCTTTTTAAGATATGGTAGAATTAAGTTTTATGCGGAAATACTTTCGAACGGGAGTGTAAAATAGCGCCAAAACGGAGGACTTAAATGTATGAACGTTGAGAGGCAGTTTTACTTTGAACAAGTTAAAATTTGATGTCGTTATTATTGTTGTGATACTATAATAGAGCTATTTCTGTTGTTTGAACCCAATAGAAATGGGGACGTTTAATTTGTAAGTGTCATCATAGATGACTTTATTCACACACAAAAAAACCCCTCATATTATGGTGTAGAAGAGATGATATGCTCGATAGGTACCACCCGAAATTAGATATGCAAATGAAGCATCTGACGTCAAGAACATTTTGTTTATCAATTTCAGACAATATATTCAAAAATCAAACAACATAATCGTTAATCAAGTATAGTCAATAATTTTAAAAATGTAAAGCGTCCCCATTTTTGCAAATGTCTGAATTTACAAAAATTACAATAAATTGGCTTGAAATTAAATGAATTTTAACCGAAATGAAATGAATTTTGAGAGTGGTGTCAAAACATATTCCTATTATTTTTACTGCTTTTTGTGAAGTAAAATATGACATTTCTGTCAAAAAATGAACATGCCCGCTTCAAATAACAGTAGCACGTAAAAGAAAATTAAACCATAGTTACACTGGTACCGATGAACTTCATCTTAAAACGTCACATTTTATAATGTTTTATGTTAATATTGTATCAGAATGTAATTTTATTTTGGGATACCATGTAGTAATGGTCTAAGACATGTAATGAAAATATGTCAAATGAAAAGGATGACAATGGAAAAGAAAGAAATATTATAAGTATAAAATTCAGATATAAAATTTAAAATAAGTGGAAATAGGAAAAGTGTACACGTAATTAAAGAATTAGAGAAAATTAGGCGCCAAAAGTACTTGATTAAGTATACAGTTGAAATTGCAACTTTCACAAACAAGCCAACATGTGACGCCATCATTCAGATCCTTGGCGTCCTTGGGGACGAATTAAACTTCCATTCAATTAGAATGTTTTAGATCTACTTTATCCTTAAGCTCGTGATTTTGATAAAAATGCATAAATTGTTGACTAAATTTCGAGAAAGAAAATGAATGGTGCTCTGGCAAAATGAGCGACGTTGAAGATTTTGAATAAATGGCTGCTTTAGTAAAAGTATAACAAAAGAAACAAATTTTGTTTTTGACATAAAATGCATATGTACATAAGACATAAGTGTTTAACTAAACCTCGAGTTTCGAAAGTCAATTATACCAGGAAGTGTAATTATTCATGGTTAACTGATCGTATTGTGCAATCTTACACCAATAATACTTTGCTTACACTATAGTAATCAGTAACTTTAAAATCAATTTGTGACACATTTTTATTGTCATATTTTGAGTGGACTGACTTGCATTTCGATCTCTGAATGAAGATTGGAGATATAAAGTATGACATATTATATCATTCAAAAGCTGAAATTATAGAAAATTGAAATATGTCTCGACTTTGCGCTCATTTTGCCAGAGCACCCCTCAAATGCTTGCCGTTTCAAACTTTAGTTTATTTCACATATAATCACAGCCATAAATGACATGTACATGTAGTATAAAAATACTAGCTGGATAGCTAAATCTTAGTCTTTGTTCAACATTGCCTTGCCTAATTTATTAATTTGCATATAATATAAAACTTTTTGCCTCGATTCTAAATGAATTGAAATGTTTTGTTTGTTTAGTTTCTCGTAACTACTTTTCTTTGTCGTGAGCAGATTTATGAAACGTCGTTAACAATTAAGTGGTTTCTGATATATAACCAAACAAACATCTATATTTGGTGAAAGCAATTATATTTTTTTCTGGCGTTGATTGTCACATCATACGATTTGTAAACAAATATCTTCTTCTTTAAACAACAAAGTACAAAAAATGTTCATAATTACCTTATATAAATATAACAACATGATAAATATCCTATCAGCTTTATTAAACTTTATAAAAAGTGAAAAGCTTATTAAAATGCAATTTTCCTCCCCTACTTCAATTCAATCCACACGTCTTGATAAACTACTTCAAATGAGAAAACCTGTCAATTATTAGCAAATATAACCGTTGGGAGTCAATTAAAACATTTTCATATTTCATATCGTAGTTTTTTACTATGATTCTATTTGAAAGCAATTATATTGCCAATTCCTTGGGCATTTTAGTCTTAACTGCTTTTTAAATACCACTTAATTAAGAAATATTGCCTTTCGGGAACATCTTAATAACTACCGTAGTCTCTATATTTTCTGTAATTATTCTAGAGATATTTCGAAATGAAATATGTTTGTTTTGATATCAATTTTGCCTGCAACATTATATTTCACATGTTTCGCTCGTTTTAATTTATTATCTTTAGTATCTGGATTTTGCAAATTAAAGGAGGGTAGGTAATGCCCATCGCTTTTTGATCACCAATTAAATAGTGTTCATGTATTCTCAAATACACAATATTTGTGGCGCTGTTTGTATAAATCAGGTTTCATGATTTTGAGAATCTGTGAGCCTTAGGTTTGACATTTTACAAATGAATCAGGTAAAGGAAGCCCAAAATAAATGTTGTTTATGTTAAATATGCATACTTGATATTTAAATTATGCAATATGCATATAATTAATTTAAGACAATTAATAGCGCCATCAATAATGAAATCTAAAAAAATGTATTTTGATATAAAATTTGCATTTTTCTGTGAGAAAAAGTGAAATTAAATTATAGAAACTTTAATTCCAGAACTAACTTACACACTTCTAAGAGCCTGAATGTTTTGTAACAGTGTATTTTTGTCATACAATTAATAAATGAACACATCAAACAGCGGTGCGCCAGACACCTTTCTTTCAGACCTACTAATAACCAAATTGCTGAAATGATATATGAATCTCAAACCTGCCGTAATGCAGACTCTTGTAATTTTCACTTTTTTTTTAGTATTGGCAAAATCCTTATTTAAATGACACTTCGTTTAACTTGGCGCAGCGGTAGTTCCCTCGCTTTGCACCAATGAGGTCCCGGGTTCGAGCCCCGCGCCCGGCGCTTTATGTGCATTTGGTTTTCAGTCCATACTCGCTTCCGCAGGTTTTTCTCCGGGTACTCTGGTCTTCCTCCTGCATTCAAAAACTAAATTTGAAAAAGATCTTGGAGCCCTGTTAAAGATAAGCTTCCTTTAGCTTACTTGGTATTAAGTGCCAAGTTGGGTTTCCATGGCGAAAGCCTAAACAAGATGATTTTTTTTACTGTAGCGCAAAATGAAGTTTCTTGCATTTACGGCTATATAGAGATAAACAGACAAATGAACCTTGTCATTGCGGCAATTACTGCATTCTTATCAATATTGACATTAAAGTTTGGATTATCTTTACTTGTAACGATTTGTCGGCAACAAAATCATGAAAGATTCATGCGCAGTGATTTGATCTTAATCAATCCTAATAATCATTGCTAGTTTCTAACACAAAAACACATGATTACAAAGTTGTAGAATACATTCGATATGTAAAGATAAATAACGCATGATAAATTCGAAAGTTATCCATCAGTTCCTTTGTTATTCAGTAATATTTATCTGTAACATGCGGTACATGTATGCGAAAGAAAAAACATTATAAAGTTCAAAGATGTCGACATAATATTGTTTAAATATATCGCTTTGATTGTGAAAACTATTGTAATAATTTCCTGCGGTTTTGCCCGTCAAAAATGACTGACCACTACGACTCCACGATCTGTCCTTTGAATTTTGCATTGTCTGTTTTTATATCTGCATTTGCATCCTTTTCACATGAGC
>JXSR01S069296.1:0-21043 GCA_000969725.1 Ophiothrix spiculata
GTTTAGTACGTGAAACCATGTGTCTAGGTAGGGTAAAGCTTCCACTTTGTATTGGTAAGGTTATTCTTGGTAAACCTTGCTTTGTTGTCAACTTATAGGCTCCAAAGTAAAGCCGTTCGGGATTACCCCACTTTCCCCTATAGCTAGGTTTATTTAGTGGTGTAGGACCAGTGGGTCGTGTCATAGGATCTCATTTTTGTACATTCTGGCGTGCCATATAACGAGACAAGGACAGCTAGCTGAATTGCGCACGATGAGTCACATTGTGAAAATTAAGCGTGTACTACAGGCATATGAATTTTTATATAGCTGAGCTAAGAAAATAATTTAGAGCAACAAATAGATAATATGAATTGTTATTTCTTGCAATACGTTTTATAAATTAATTTGTTATTGTCATAAGGTTAACAAAGTGCTAAAAAAGACTGTATAATATAGCAATGAATTTATTAATAATTTATTAAATAGATAATGATTTCATCAAATGCGCGTTATAAATGTCAGGTCGCTTCCACGATGAAACCTGCTGCAGATTTTGGATATTGACAAAATGACGATCGTGATTACGTAGATTTGCGGACCACTTGCAGGTTATCCGTCAAATTATTTTGTCCCTGGAGTGAATGTTTTGGGTTCTTGAGAATTTTACGATTTCATGGTGTTCATGCAACCTATAATGACATTCGAATCCCGTCTAATTACGACTTACGCCGGGTGCGGCCTACGCATTGAGCGTCACATGTGTGTGAATTTAAAACAACAACAAAAAAACAAAATAAACAGCTGAGTTTCAGGAACACCGGTGCAGGTTCGAACTTTCGCATCTAACAACAAACGAAGCAAGTATTCCTTCAGCTCATTGCTGATATACTAGAGAGTACCAGTAGCAACTAATGTAGTACTAAACGCATTTGCTCCCCACGCCACGACTACGTTCGTTGACAACGCTGGTGTCTGCATCTTGTCTGGACGTCTGGAAACTTTTGGACACTCCCAAATCATTGCAAATGAGTTTTGCTAACAAAAAGAATGTGTGAATGTGAAGTTGTGCATATTTGGTTTCTTTAAAGATATTCACTAGAATCTAGTAGAGAGTTTTAAATTATGTAAATAGTGTGCATCTAATAAAACGTACATTTTGCAAGCAATTTCCTATATAATATATCACTATCACATCAGCTATAAATTTTCAATGGACGCTCGGATGGAAGCTTAGCCTCAGTTTTGCATTTTTAGGTACGTCTCAACAAGCTACACGGACAAGGTCTATCTCTTACTCTTTTGTCTGAATGAAAATACCCTGGGCTGGGGAAAATGCAATTCGGTAAATCTGACTATTTTTGAAAGGTGCAAATTTCGCATCCACTTTTTGGTAGGCCTATTTAAAAAAGTTGCATTCCATGGATTTGTGTTGTGACCAGCAGAGGCAGAGTAGTGTACTGAAGGTCTTCAGATTTAGAATTACAACTTACGGTATCAAAGGAAACATTTCCAAAATGACATTCTATTAACATTAATGTGAGTGCTGAATTTAGTGCTGAATATTCAGCAAAAGAACAAGACCAAATTAAATTAAAATAACGCTTGTTATTTTGTTGCTTCATTAGGAGCAACATTGGAAGACTTTCTTGTTCCCGCCAAACTTCAGATGGAGTGTCCTCATCTTGGGAGCCATGTCAAAGTTACAGTGGCATCGATAATTAAAAAGAATGGTAACACTATTCCTTCAAATTGGAATTGTCATGGTAAGCATCTTGATGTATGGAAGTTTCACAAATGGAAACTGGGCACATGCCTGAGACACTTCATACCCATTCGATATTCACACCTGAGAAAAAGTATTAAAATACTTTTTCATGTTTGCATGTAAAAAGGAAAAATTTTATATATTTTAAGTTGGAGCTCGAGTGGGTGGATGAGAAATCATGCATATTTTTGACAAGATGTATTCATAATTTTCATCATAAAATGGTATATTTTTATTCAAATTAAAATTATGGTTGTGAATTGGCCTTGAAACGTGTTTAAACTTAAATTTTATATTTTAAGTTGGAGCTCGAGTGGGTGGATGAGAAATCATGCATATTTTTGAAAAGATGTATTCATAATTTTCATTATAAAATGGTATATTTTTATTCAAATTAAAATTATGGTTGCGAATTGGCCTTGAAACGCGTTTAAACTTAATAATTGGGCCATTTACGATACTAGAAATTTACCTATTTTTTCAAACTTTTTTCCAAAATACTCAACTTAAAATACGGGTATGAAAAATGTCTCGGGGATGATATTGAACAGGTATGAAGTGTCCAGGATTCTCACAAACGGTAATTAGGTTAAAAATATCTGCTCAAAAAGTACAATACAACCAATTCAAAACATCCATTCATTTGGGATTTCTTTAATGATACATACCCATGGCATGGATGTTTTCTTGAGGTTAATTTGAACTAGTAAATTGGGTTATAACATTCGTAATTTACATTAAATTTGTAGAGCTCTGATCCCAGGGCTTTGCCTAAATGTACATCAATTGGTAGATACCTGATGAGGCATGTAAATTGACAAACAAATGACATCAAATGCACTTTTGTTTTTTCTATGCACACCAATTATCATTTCAATAATCTTCATATATGTACTTGCACCTGTCAGTCTCTGTATGTCCCAGATTGTGTGCAGAGTTATGTTTAACGTCGCAAGTACTTGTGTTATTCCAGAGAGCAGTATTCCTGCTAAGGATTTTGACTTTGTTTATTTGCCAGTTCTGTCTTGATTTTATGTTGACCTGTTTAATAGAATTTGCACTTACTCAAAAACAGGTGAAGAATGATGTTTTAACATGACACTGCACTCGGACATTTGTACCCAAAATAAACCGGTTAAATGTTGAATTTGTGAAGTTTTTGTCTCGCCTGAAAATTTTTCAGTAGACACATACCATTCCTTAAAACTGTCCGCCGTTCGCTGTCCGCATTTCTTGTCCGGAGCAAATCTCGGAAACCGTATGCCCTATGTTGATGATATTTGGTGAGTGGGTAGGCTTGGAGCTGAACTGGTGCTGCGTACAATTATGCATACAAAGTACCTAATTTATGCGTAATTTGTTATTTTAAGTATATCTCCTAAACCCTAAGGGCTATGGTATTGAAACTTGGTGACTTGAAGGGGTTTGGGATTAGCACACACGACGCGCCTATTTGGTGGGTGTGGTAAAGGTCATTCAAGGTCAAAAGGTCATTTGAGGTCAAATTTCAAATTTTTTCAAAAAGTTGACCAGAGGTCATCCAAGGTCATTTTGAGGTCAAGGTCATAACTCATGAACCCCTGACCCCACATGGATTAAACTTGGACCAAAGTGCTTGACCCAAGGGCAAGGTCAAAAGGTCACCTGAGGTCAAATATCTGAAATGGTCAAAAAGTTGCCTTGAGATACATTCCAGGTCAAAAATGTATCCCAAGGTCATGTTAAGGTCATAGCCATAAATTCTGAACAAGTACCTAATTTGCATAATTTATGCGTATCTCCTAAACCGTAAGGGCTATGGTAATGAAACTTGGTGACATGAAGGGGTTAGGGATTAGCTCACACGATGCGCCATTTTTTTTTGGGGGGGAAGAGGTACAGTGAAGGTCATTCAAGGTCAAAAAAGGCCATTTGAGGTCAAATTTCAAAATTGTTCAAAACGTTGACCTGAGGTCATCCAAGGTCATTTTGAGGTCAAGGTCATGATAACTCATGAACCCCTGACTCCACATGGATTAAACTTAGACCATAGAAAGTGCTTGACTCAAAAGCAAGGTCAAAAGGTCATCTAAGGTGTCAAATTGTTCCATTATGATGGATGATAAAGTCGGCTACCAATAAAGTAGGCGGTCAATGAAGTAGGCGGTCGATAACACAGATGAGACTACTGGTTCGCGAACCATCTGGTTATATTTGACATCACATGGTACACTAGTTAGAAAACTCACTTAAAAGCCAGGGCATAGAAACTTGCATTCCCGGCCGTTTAAGGATACCAATTGGCCATAAAAGCACACTAATTGACATTCTAAAATTAAAATATGTACTCAAAAGCATGTTTTTTTCAAAAAATCTGTTGTGGTCAGTGAAGCATAATGTTTTGCCCTATTTTCTTATTCAGTGTGCAGATCCACCAAAAGTCCATGGATGTGTCTACATTGTGGAATAATAGCTTGTGGCAGGTATGTACATTTGAAATATTGTAATACCCGCTCCATGGCAACATGATCTCAAGATACTCAGCAAAGTTTTTTGATGTTAATAGGACAAGATGCATAGCCTATAGCTTAACATTAAAATGTGCATATAAGTTTCCGGTACTTGAAAAACCCATAAATAGTTATTTCATTTACATGAAATTGACCTTTTTGAACTAAATTGATAAAAATCACACTGTATGAAATAGCAAATCGGTCAATTTATTTTTGGTAAGCTTACCTTGTAATCATGAATACTTCAAACAGCATCTTTTTGTCACTAACAACTGCAGGTAAGTGTTTAGAATAGGTAGATTCAAATATACTTTTTTAGCGTTGCAGTGCGTATTTGATGAAAAAAAATCTTGGGGCATTGGGTATGGGCATGTAAGTGATAGGCTGGACTGCTGTGCCCATTTCTGGCTGCAGTTGCTTACGGGCAAGATCTGGGAATAGAAAAGTTTTGAAATCAAAGCAACTCAAACAGCCTCTGAATTCTCTAAGTATGATCCATTCAATTGACATTCTTGACACATCTATTCTAATGCTCTCTATGTACTTTTTCCAACAGATATGTGAATGGTCATGCTAAACAACATTGGGAGGAATGCCAACATTGTGCCTGTATCAACTGCATCAACCTGGGAGCCTTCTGGTAAGGTGCATCTCATCTCTTGGGTGGGGTTGGGGGAGGGAGGGAGGGGACCTCCATGCTAAACAGCTTCAGAAGGAATGCTAAAATGGCCTGTATCAACTGCATCAACCTTGGAGCTTTCTGGTAGGGGGCATCTCATCTCTTGGGTGGGGTAGGGGAAGGGAGGGAGGGGACCTCCATGCTTAACAGCTTCAGGAGGAATGTCAAAATGGCCTGTATCAACTGCATCAACCTTGGAGCTTTGTGGTAAGATGCATCTCATCTCATCACTTGGGTGGGGGGTGGGAGGGGACCTCCATGCTAAACAACATTGGGAGAAATGTCAACATTGTGCTTGTAGCAAAGTTTGCATCAACCTTGGAGCCTTCTGGAGACTGGAAAGAAGTATCTCATCCCACTATTGGGGTGGGTTTTGAGTGGGATTTGACCTCCAAGTACAATAACAATGGAATGAATGCAAACATTGTGCATGAATGATCTGCCTCTAGCCACAACTCAAAGAGCTGTTAGGCCTCTGGTGATGAAACTTAGGTTTGGTGCACACTGCATAACTTTTGGGTTATCTGATTCAATGCAAAATGACATTTCAGGGTCAAAAGCCAAAAATGTCAAAAGAAAAGTCAACCAAAAGTCATTTCAAGATCCCTGTCATTAACTTGGGACCATGAATAGTCCTTGACCTAAGGTAGACTGGATCCACCAGTCGCCAAATGAGGTCTCCATCACTTCCTGTTGTTCGGGCCATTTGGCGACTGGAAAACTTATGTGAAAAAAAGGCGAGCACTTGGCACCGGATTTACGGTGCCATGATTCTGCGCAGTAGAGAAGGATTCTGCGCAGTAAAGACTAATCGAACATGACTTTGTATGATGACGTTCACTCTCATCAATAATGGTAATTTATTCAAAAAATTTGAATGCGTCCTAAAAAGTTTTTTCAAAGTCGCCATCTTGCTTCACCACTTTGACTAATTTTCGTAACATATTTTGCTTCATTTTACTCAAATTACAACACTAAATAACACATTTTCTACATTTAATAAACCACTAGTAATGAAAGATGATTATAGCTATATTAAAAATTGCACAATTCTTACCTTTTTCAAGAATTAAAGCAAAAACCATCGGCAAATTCACTCCTCAGCGAGACAAAGCAGTACCGTTCTATGAGTGCAAAAATGCCGTTTGGCGTAAGCAATGCGTGAGCGATAACAAGCGTTTCACGGGCACCGCGCGCGCGGTGCGTAAGTTTGCAATCAAGTACGCAAAACATGACGCAGTGTAAAGTAGTAGACAAGTATTGTTTATTCATAAGTCAGACGTCATAAATGAAGCTAAATAAAAAGTGCTCGTATTTTTTCAAGCAATGTGAATCAGTCGTCACAAACCAACACAGTGAAGCGCGTGTGCAGTTTTTGTAAGACTGATGGACTGAGTCTAGACCTAAGGTAGCATTCAAAAGATCAGTTGAAGTCAAATACCAAAATGTTAAAAAAGTTAACATGAGGTCATCCAAGGTCATTTCAAGATCACAGCTTGTGAACCATTGACCCTGTTGAACTAGTACCATGAATAGCCCTAAAGCTCAAAACAATGTCCTGATGGGATCTGGTCAAGGTCACAAGATTCCCAAGATCATTTTAAGGTTACAGCAATAACTCATATAAACTCATGACCCTAGCCTGCATGGACCCTAAGGTCAAGGTCAGAAGGTATTTATAGGTCAACTTCCATTAAAGGAGCATGGTCTGATTCAACCTTTTTGGGGATTCTGTCCCCAAAATATTGCTATATTTTTGTAAATTTTAAGCCATGTGAAATTTCACAGCTGAGTTATATTTTGTTTTGGAGATACATGTGAAAATGTGTCAAATTATGTTAACCATAATTAAGTTAACCATATTTAACTTTACACAGTAACATATAGGCAGCTCTGAAGTACAAAATTTCCCATAAAATCAAAACTGTGTGAGGGATGCAGCTGAAACTTGAAACTTTTACCTACTCTTTGAACCGTGTTCCCACATGCCACATGGACCTTATGCTCACTTGGAAGTATTTGGACATTACCTATAGCCTATACTGTCGAAAACCATTTTGTCCTTGTAAATATACACTTTTGAACCATTTCTTGGTGCTTTGCATTGAAAGTTTCTGAAAATTGCATTTGAGTAAAAGCAAAATGGATAAGCCTATTTTTTCCCGGGAAGGAACAATATGAATTAAATATTTGAAAGAGTATCTTTTCTTTTTTCAGCTATGAATGTGATGAATTTGTTGTCAACGACACAAGAGCAGGGACCCTGAAGGAATTACGGAACTATTTAGAAGATGTACAGACGTAAGTTTCATTGAAAAGAGACTAAGAAATGCGTACAAATTGTGTCATTTAAGTGAATATGAGTAAGAATACAGGTAATTTTAATTTAGTGATGAAGTTATCATTTATTACTGCTGATACACACTTGTTTATCTTGGTCCATTACAAAGAATGCTACCCTAATATGGGAAGATAAGTTTGTTCAAATGGTCATTCCTAATGGAAACACAGTTGTGTTTGTTCCCCTATTCAAAGCAAGAAAAAGATAAAGTTTCCCTCATTCAAAATGAGGACATTTTGATGTAGTGGGGACAAAACCTCAGTCCTCATTTCTTCTTGTACGAGGTATGAGGGAGAGTAATGGGTCCTGTCTTGGCTTGGTTTGGGATACAATGTAGTCTAGTCCAGGAAAGTTTCAAACATGTCCTAACCTTGGATGTATTTTGTCATGAATTGTCCTCAATTTGAATGTGTTATTTCCAATCTACAAAACCAGGACTTAAAAAGCTTCACTTAAAATGGCAAGACACCTACATTTTGATGCTACAATGTAGACAGGTGTGAGAGTTCAGGGTTTATGCTGATTTCAGCGTTTTTCTTGTCTGCAAAACAGTCATAATTTCATCAGATTTTTGTTTTATTTTCAGCCTATTTTTCTCATACAAAAAATAGAAACCGTCCAAGGTATAGAACTATGTGTTTCCAATAAAAGATGGCCTATAACAACATCTACAAAACAGTTTTGTCAATAATTGTATAGCAGAATGAGTCCAAATAATTCGATTTTGATTAAGGGATTATAGCTTTCATAGTTAAGTTTGACAAATTAAATTGATAAGTACTTAAAAGTGGAGTTGAACTATCACCTGATTGTGAAATTTGGATTATTTGGCTACAAGCAAGTACCGCTTGACCTATATAGAATTTAAATGAAATGCTGTATACATTTTTCCACAGTGCACAACTTAACAAACAACAAAAACATAACTCTGACATAACCGATGGGGATGAAATTGGACCACCGAAGAAAAGACGGACAACCAATAGTGTGAGTCCAGTGTTTTGCAAATAATAAATGTTTGTGGATGCAATAGTTGAGAATTTTTCTTGTGAGATGAAATATGAAATGTTGAATTCATTGAAGCTTAAAGCACGTTCATTGAAACATGTCATCTTAAAAGTTAAATGAAACTATTCTTTTGACTTTTGGAGATGGATGGATACTCATCTGTGGTTTTGACAAGGATGTGCTTCACTGGTCTCATAAACCATACCAATTCATCAGGGCCATTTTTTTCCGTTCCGAAAAATATTATCCATGTTTACAGATTTTTTGAAAATGATACTCTTTTTTTCACAATATTTCTGCTTGAGTATTTTTACAGTGATTTTGCACAATCTTGCACATGATATTGCACTATTTTTGAAATGTGACCCATATTTAGGGAATGGAAATTTAGACCTCAAGTGTGTGTTTTTTTTGTAAAAAACAACTCTGGGATCTTTATATCTGTAATATTATGCAAATCCTCCCTGGCAGAAACATAAGCTTATGACAAACGTGAAGACTATACATTTTAGGACATTGACTTATTGAAGCGCCATCAACTTCCAAGTCATCAAACCTTTCTAAAATTGCACTTCTTGCAATATAACTACAACAATTTTAAGAATGTTCTGATGTTTATTTTATGTGATCTAAAAGTGGTTTATGAGTTGAACTAAAGAAAACAAAATCCGATTTTACACCAATCTTGCAATGATATCTGAATAAAGATGATGGTGCATTGAGTTTTTTCTAAAGGTCAGGTTATAACTAGCAAAATTACTTGACCCAAATCAAAGTCACTGATCAACATTAACAATAAAAAATCACAACATTTTCAATTTTGTATTTCCAATATCTTTTACATCTAATCATTTATTCCCTCTATTATTTGGATATATTTGAATATTTGAAAGGATATATGCGCCCCATTATCCCCCCTCCCTTGACTTAGACCCAGTGCTTAAAAAGTCAAATTCACCCATCCATTCAACTATTTGCCATCTGACATACCCATTCAATGTATAAGTACATTCATTCCAAAAGGTTTAAAAATTATCAAATTCTAGAACTGACATATTATCAAACTATTAGCAATTTGTGGTACACTAGTATGAAATAACAGTATAAGCTATATACTTTCAGAAAAATGAGTAGTTGAAGTGGATGAGTTGATGCAGGTATTAACATGTTTCTGTTCATTTTGTTTGCTTTTTTTATGAACTTCTATCTTCTGTTCTCTTGCTTGCAGGACAAACAGTCAATCCTGGGTCTTCGAAATTTAGGAAATACATGTTTTATGAACGCAGTACTTCAGTCACTCAGGTAAGTGTACAGACATGTCACTTTGTCATGTGAGTGCCAGAAAGTTGTATCTGCTACATTGTTCATGCGTGCTTCAAAATCCATACGGAGTCTGTACTTACAAAGTACGGATTGCATGATTTTGCTTACGGAACGTATGTGCAAGTACGATAGGTTGTGGCCACTGTTTTACTGATTGATATATGGCACTCTTTACCGGAGTACTCTGAATTTTGTATTGTAGAATTCATTTAGATCAGATACTTGAAAGTAACTTTCCATACTTACTTATTCAAAAATATGTCTTTCTTTTGTTAATAAGGTTGTTCTTTTATTATAAGGTTTATGTCATATGTTTATTAAGTGTACATTTTGTTTTCTTCAATTACAGTAACATTCATCAGTTTTCAGGTTTCTTCAAGGAGCTACCGGCAGTAGAATTAAGGAGTGGTAAAACGGCAGGGAAAAGAACATATAACACACGTAACTTAAAACATGATGACATGTAAGTGTCAAAATGAGTTATTTATACACTTCAGCAGTCAACATGGCAAAGGAGTTCATTATAGTAACTGCAGTTACAGTCAATAATTTACTATTTTTAATGTATCTTGGTTCCCATGTCATATTATATTGAAATACTTGATATACAATGTTATGGGCTTTTATCAGATGAAGTGTAGGTTGTAAATGCATATTTAATTTTGTGAGTGAAATGGACAAAATCAATGCATCCGGGGTTAATTTTGTTGGTCTAATAGACCTGTACACAAAGCAGAGAGGAGCAGAGTGAATGACAGCAAATAAAGTTCACAGCAATTTAATTCATACATGACTAAAAAAGTATGACATTTTTGTGATAAGAAATTAAACTTTTGTAGGGCATTCTGAAGACAGAAAAACATCAACAGAAAAACATCATATGTCAAAAACAATGTAACAACTTGCACGCTAGATACGCTTTGTACTGTCCTAAAAGCAGCACACAGAGTGAATGGCGAGTTTTCAAACCATCATTGCTAGTCTGATACACAATACAAGAAAAGGTTCACAATGTTGTAGAATGCGAAGGATATACTATGGATCCTATAACAGAGTCCGATTTCTTGGTTTGTATTTCTGGGCTGACGGAGTATAGTCAGCTAAGTGGGCACTTCCATTTGACATACACTTTTGTGAATGATTTGTATATTTATTGCCAAGAAACAAGTAGATTTCTGTCGGAGTTGACTGTAGTTCTTTTTGAATTCATACTCCCATTGTCAAAGACTTTTTCAATATCTTCCATAGGGGAGTCTAAAATTAAAATTGCTTTACCCATTTTAAGATAAAACCGTACATTTGATGATTTTGATTTCAGATCACTGGTGGAGGAGCTACGGAGGGTCCTTTGTTGCCTATGTGAGGGTGGACATTCCGCTATTTCACCAGATTCTTTATTCTCTGTTATGTGGAAGATATTCCCAAGATTCAGGTACGTCGATTTTCAAACAAATTGAAAAATTTACAATACTGGTCAGTTATTGTTCAAGCTGGCCATTATGAAACAACTCTTGACATCAGTGTGTGTGTAGAGTATTTGGCTTCTTTAATTCCTCCTTCCCTTAAGAAACTGGGAGTGGGAGACACATGCCTCATACTATCCCTAGTGATTGGCGCTCAAGATAATAAATCTTTGTGTAAAATGCCATAAATCCCACTGATCCTTACACCCTTTTTGGGTATTCCATTAGTTATTTTCTTTTATAAGGTTAAAAATACAGACCATCTACAAATATTCATAATATTGTTTATAAAATCGAGACACGTATGAGAGTGATAAACCTTGACTCTTATTTGCGGTGGTTTTGCCATATATACATTTAGTCAGTTCAAATGTTCTGTCCGTGCATAACAATGCATTTTGTAATCCGTAGTAAAATATTTTGTTAACCCATTACTTATTCTATTCACTGGAGTCAATAAGTATAGATAATCCCCACTTGAAAAATTGCAATCCTTAACAATCCTTTTGTGTTTACACAATAAAAAGCACAACTAAAAATCTCTAGCCATTTTTGCTTTAGTCGAAGACAATAGCCTATCCGATACTTTGATTGACAGGCCTCTTTTGTGTGGTAAAATTAAATCCATACTTCTTTTGTCATTTACGATTTAGTTTACGAAATACGACAAAGTTGAACAGGCTAATTGTCCCCACTGGGTGGAGGGCAATTGCATTTAAAGGGAAATATGGTCTGCATGAATCTCTTGCAAATGGCCCCATAAATGTATCCTGTAGTAGGTTTTAGGCCATTTAGGGTTGATTCAAAATAGCATACATAACATTGTGTTGCAGGTTCTGACTGCAACAGTAAGATGCTTAAAAAGGCAAATATTTAGAAGCTGTTACTGCTTCAGAGGTGTGCTTTACATGTAAATAATTTTTAAATTGTGTATCTGTGTCATTTTTGCAGGGGTTATCAGCAACAAGATGCCCATGAATTCATGCGTTATCTATTAGACAGACTACATTCAGAGCTACAAGGTAGCTTATGGCCAAACCAACCACGGTCTACCAATGGTAAAAGTACCATTATTACACTCATGTTTGGAGGGCTGCTGCTTAGTGAAGTTCACTGTAGAGTATGTGAATCATTCTTTAAGAAAGTAGACCCATTCTTAGGTAAGGAGAAGGAAAATACTGGAAGATGGGAGACTCCAAAATTCCAATGTCAGAATCTTCAAAAGTCTGACATCTTCAAAGACCACTACTGTTGCCTCAAAAATTGATTTTAGGTATCCTGCATCTCGTGGTCTTTTGCTTAAGTTTATACAGGTGTACACATTTTTTGTCTTCCCAAGGAAATAAAATAAAGTCAATATTGGTCTTCATTTTTGTTTTGAGAAAATGATAAAATTGATAAAAGTATTATACAAGGCCTCTAAAGAGCCTCTCAGATTTGTACCGAAATCCCCTCATTTTGAAATTAAAATGCCAAATTCAATCTTAATCAATCTGTAAAAAAGATGAGATACAATAAAGATCTTTTCAGAGTAGTTGTCACATTCAAGCATGCAACAGACAACCATGTATTTGCTATCTTGAGCTTTTGCGATGCTCACAACATATTTGCATTTTGCTGCGATGGCTTGATGCAAAAAATGTTGAATTCCAACCAACAGAGTGCATCAATATATTGGCTTTATTGTTCAAGTTTGGCAAAGTTGAGATTGCTTATTGCATCATGTCTGTCTTGCAACCACCACGACAGACACTCTGACACAGGCTTAACTCATCCTCTATGAGCACCAGACATCATGGCAACTATCCTCATAGCATTCACATAGTGGTCAAAAGAATTCCTCTTTACATCTTGCCTTTCTAAAATTGCTTTTCTCATTTCAGATATCTCACTAGAAATTCCACAACAGTTCCGAGTGCGGAGTAAACAGAAAGATGGGGCTACTGAGTGTAAATTAGAAGGTAATTAAACAAATGGATCTTAATTTAAATATGGTGTATGTTTGATATGCCAATACTGCAGAAAATAAGAGACTTGAAACTAATTTTGCCATATGAATTTTTATGTGACATAATTAATGATTTTGATTGATTTATATAGATAATTCTACAGACAAAAATCAAGATATGAAATGCATATAATATATATGTATTCCTTATCAGATCATTCGGTTTTTGATGTTAACCACAATGCCCCCAATTTTGTCAGAAAAAGTTGAAATGGAATTAAAGTCACATGAGTGCAAAATGTTACAATAGCTGCCATTTTTCAAAAGTCTGCACTGCATATTGTATAATATACAGTCTTGTGTCAGTGACTGTTGAAATGCTTCTTCAGGTGACATTATTACCTGAAGAACTATTTGAAGAAGAGCCACTGACATATGGGAGGGAAATTTCGAGGGATTTTTCATCTTCTAGTGATAAGCTGTTGCATAAATATGACATAAAGCAGCCATTGCATATGCAACTTTCTTGCACCCGCATGATAAATGATATCACTGCCACATGCTGAGCTCATATAATTATATCATTGATTTCTGTATTGCAGACTGTTTACATCAATTTACTGAGGTTGAAGAGTTAGCAGAGTCAGAACATTACCTGTGCACGCAGTGCAGCAAACGACAACCGTCAACTAAGAAATTCTCTATTAGATGTCTACCAAATGTAAGTACTGCATGCTGTAAATGACACTATTTTTGCACTCATTAATTTTGGACACAGCTAATTTTGAATCATTTAATGTGTTTTATTTTCACGCTCGTGAATTATTTTTACCTTTCGCAATACATTTATTTTTGCGCTAGATGAATTGATTGCAAATAACACAAAAATAAATGTAGCATGAACAATTCCACTTATACAGTAACTGGTAGCAGACATCAGGTAGTTCATAAGATTAAAAAATGCTAAGCATCAGCGAACGAAAACTCAAGGTATAATTTCTTGTGGGATGTACTGAAGAAATTGATGCAATTTGCACTGATTGCTTTCACCTCGATTTGGAAACTCTTGTGGGTTCCCTTAGGTTTGTTTTCACAGCAGTGAATACAGCCCCAGATAACACAATGGAGTAGGTTGCTTCCGGCTATAGAAAATGGTGCTATTTTATCTGATGCATCAATGTCACAAGATGATATATTAATCTTTGATTAATATATCATCTTGTCAACCGTAGCTGTTCCATGCTACTCTCTGTCGTGAAACCTTTAATGCTGCATTCCCTCAGAAAAATAATCGACTGGAAAAGATAACTTTTGCCACCAATTGCTGTTTGTGTATGATTTCCATCAAAAAGCCTCTAATTTTCAAAATCCTACAATATCAATTTCAGACATATTAAAGTATTTAGTTGGCAATTGACTTTGAAAGCCATTGGAATGATTGTAACAAGATTGAATAAATATGTATCATGAACTAAACTTTGTATGCAGTGAGAAAGACCCTGATAAATAGGTAAAACTGAAATTTGAATAGCTGTAATTGATGAAGGGCATAGGCTAACTTAAACAATTTTTAGACCTTTTAAATCAAGTTAATTGTCTTACCATGTCGAAAGTAAAATTTCAAACCATTTTACTTTTTAGAATGTAGAAACGCATGTCTCAAATTTTCTTTTTTTCTTAGTTATTGAGATATTGTCAAAAGTTGGTCCCAAAATGTCAAAAATCCCAGCGCTGCCACCATTTTTGGCAAAAATGACACTTTTTTCATATTTTTTGGCAATATTTAAAAAAATAAGATAAAAATAAAAATGTGAGAAATGCGTTCCTAGATATTGCTTTCTAGATTTTAAAAAGTAAATGGTTCAAAATTTTACCAAAACAAAATTAAGTTAGCTTTCCCGTAAAATTTTGGGCCCATAAATGTGATTTTTGGACCTTGGGGCCTTTGACGCCACGCTTGTTGTACGACCACCGCGACAGACACTCCGAAAAGGCTTTAATTATAATTGTTATCTTTGTTGTTATTGCAACAATCCGCTTTATACTAGTTTAGTTTCAAAATTGATGTTACATTTGTTTGTGTGAATTGCAGGTTCTATGTGTACATATCAAACGATTCCAGTGGACTGGTTTCCTCCGTAGTAAAATAGATACCTTTGTAAAATTTCCCGCCAAAGAGCTGGACCTCAGACCATATTTACTCAAACCAAAGGTAAGTCCTTAAAACTTGTTTTTTCCCACAACAAAACAAATATATTAAGGTCAGTCAATCAGCTCCAGTGTTCCCCCTAAGGTTATTGAGCTTGCACCAATTCAAGCAATTTTGACAAAGTTGGAGAAGCGCTTACGCCCAAATCATGAGTTAAGGCTGAAAATTTTGCAAAATAAAGCGGGGAAAGAATCTTTTTACACATTTTCTTAAACCTGTTGCACCATTTTTTCTTGCTCCTGTGTCAATGGCGCGC
Organism: Ophiothrix spiculata; assembly: GCA_000969725.1. Lineage (NCBI taxonomy): Eukaryota > Metazoa > Echinodermata > Ophiuroidea > Amphilepidida > Ophiotrichidae > Ophiothrix > Ophiothrix spiculata. The sequence continues at coordinate 15,467 of JXSR01S069296.1, forward strand.
CATATGGCCTTAGCAGGAACCTGGTCGGGTCTTTTTTCAAGTGGATAGACTGTGTTTATTTGATACAACATTCTACCATAAAAACCGTGGGCTGCACTACCGTGGATAGCCAGGTTTAATTGCTTGTATAGTTATGTTTATAAGGCTCAGAATATAGACACATCTGATTCCATGCTTTCTGTCACCTCATTTGTCCACCATTACTTTTGGCCATCTAATCCATTCACCCTAAAATGGTGCACTATAATTTTATCAAATATATTTGGGACAGTAATGGCCATCTGAATGCAGCCACCCTGTAACCAAGTTGTGACAAGTACAGGACATAGGAAATTCTTAGTCACTGAGTGCGATTTTACTTACTAATAAGGAATTTTGGCCATCCATTATGAGACGATAGATGACAGTGCGTTCAGCGTGAAACGCAGTGGACCCGCGCGTTCAAAATCACGGCGCGATGCAGGTATACGCACACCTCCGGCGCTAACAGCTTTACTGGGTTTTAGAATATTTCATGTTTGAATAGGGGTGTATGTTTTTCCAATGATAATGTTTATAGTTTTTGGCAATAATTTTCATCATTTTTGGTTTATAAATGACTCAAATTTGTGACTAAGAATGAGAATAAAAGATGGCAGTTTATAGTTTTGCCTGTCATCTATCGTCTCATAATAATAATAATAAAATATCCAGTATTTATACTGCGCTATTCACCGTAGTACCATAGCGCTTGACATTATTACGCTATTATTAGGAAATCATCACAACCATCTCACCTCAACTAGATCGCAATCTTAAGACGCCAACCTATCGGAACTTAGATTGTAATATTCCCCTAACAGCTCCCCAATGCGCTTGGGTGGACGAAGTAATCAAGATTAAATGTCATTGGACATAACCTGTTGGCCGTAGCGGGGCTCGAACTCGCGACCTCATGATTCGGAGTCCTGCACTGTTCCACTAGACCACACGACTTCCATTTTGTAATGGGCACCCCCTGCGGGGGCACCCATTACTCAAAATAATGTACGCCCATCCATTATGAGACGATAGATTGCAGGCAAAACAATTATAAATCTAATCTTTTATTCTCTAAGTCTGCAACACCATTATCATATTACTGCGCCATCACACATGGACTTATTGAGGATGTCACAATTTATTTACTGATACGTTTGTCTGGTTGCAAATAATCTTAGTTTTAGTCAAATTATGACTATTTCCTATAATAATACCTAATATAATAATGCCTAACAGTAAGGACAAGCTTTTTGTAGTTTGAAAAGGCGCAGTGCAAATGCCAATTATAATTTGTTTTTACAAACTTGTCTTTTTGTAGGATGAAGATAGAAATAGTACTTTATATGATCTAGCTGCAGTAGTGGTACATCAAGGATCTGGGTAAGTAGCCCAAGCAAATCAATAGTAGCATTTCAGTTTGAATCTACTCGTTTTTGTTTAAGGTTGCTTCAAGATACAATTAGATTTTTCCGAGTGCCTACACAGCCACAAACTTTGTCCAACCATCCTTCCCTCTGGATCATCTGTTTACCTCTACGGACAGTCCTTTATCCATATTTTGTATGATTGCTAGTTTAGGCTGTTTTTAATACATACTTTTAAAATGATTTTGCCAGGATTTTTTCTTGCAGTATTAAATGCATGCTTGAAGTAACATGAGCAGTGCTCTTTGTACTCAATCTCAACATACTTTTTACCACTCTGTCTTCCAAAGAAAATGATGGGAACATGTTACGTGTCATTTTGTTCCATTGGAATGAAAGGACATCTACTCTTCAAGCCAGACAATCTAATTGCCACATTACAGATTTTGGAATCTTGTAGTTTATCCAAGATGCAAATAGATCTACCTCTGGTTGAAAATTTGCATTCCTTAAATGACACTGAAATACCTCTTGGTCCAAAGACCACTTGTGTGTGATCAGAAAAATCTTGACAGCTGATCTGCCTTCCGATTGAATTATCCTGGTAGATGTTCTGCTGACAGGATAATTCCTCTCTTCAGACTTCAGACACCATTTATTTCCAAGTTTCTGGAATTTCTTTGTTCAACAGAGATGGCAGTATAAGCCAATACTGCAGTGTTGTCCATTATAAACAAATATGGACTTTTGATAGATGATGACACAAATACTGAAGGACAAATCTTACTGCTCTGGCCGCCAGCATATTCATGTGAAGCTTTGATCCTTCTGGTAGCCATCTGCCAGGTAGGCCCTACCTTGAGACTTTTCAGAATTCTTCCCAACCTTGTAGGGATGCATCTGTATGTTTCAGAGAATTTGCTTTATTAGAAAACATTGGATGACCATTTCATGTGTGCAAGTGCTCTATCCATAGCTCTAGTTCTTGTTACACCATCTCTGACAATTCTATTGTCGCATTGAAATCCATTTTGAACATCTTGAGGGCTACTATTTGCTGTAGATGTCTGCAAAACATGGCTGCTGAAACACAGACTGTGTTACTGATTTCAACAGCCCAACTACACTTGCCACTTCTCTGATACTTGTTATTTTCTTATGAAGTAGAACCTTGTGTTGATCTGTTATTTTCACACATTTGTCGCTGGGAATTCTTATCATTGATAAGTATCTCTGAGCTGGAATCTAAAGAAAACCCAGAAATCGTGTTTCCTGGGTGGGAATCATGCATAATTTCTTGTAATTTCTCGTAAAGCCTAGCCCCGGTAATAATTTTATCACTGTCCTTGCACGTTAGCTTTAGAGGATTCTTTGATTTTCTTGATCCTAGCATCACATTTATCTCTCAGTATTAAGACTGGCTTGTTATAGGAACATCCTTATTGCAAATCACTCTATTATCTGTGTGTAATAAAAGCTTCAAATCATTTCTTCTGAAGGAACTAATGGAGTATGAAGAATCTCCCAAATATGCCAGACTAGCAGCCAAATGAGAACTCCTTCCTATCAAAATCTTTGTTTCCATTTATAGATTCCACAGCTCTTGTATAGAAGAGTGAACAATCTCTCTTGAAAATCCAATTGGAATTTCTGCTGGCTACTATCCAAATCTCTGTCCACTGCAGATATCTTATTCCAAATGTGTTCGTACAGTTTGCGTGCCTTATTAAATGGCACATTAGAAGGTGGCAAGTATAGCTAGTCCAACTTGTTCTTCACTTCTCTAAATAAGTTAGCATTAAATGCTTTTGGCACATAATTTCTCCAGTACTCCTGAACTCAATAATAATAAATTGTCAAAGGGATCTGACATTGTTGCAAATGGAACAAAGCAATACATAATTGAGATGGTTTTGCATGCGTTGAAGATGGACAAGTGACTTGTGGTTAGACTTTCAGTTATCAAGAGACCTGTATCTGTAAGTTCCGGTTTGCTCTGTGCTGTATTGATTGAAGTTGATGATAATCGGTCTTGATCTTTGGGATTCTTCACCCAGGGGCAAATGTCTCCGGCGACGATGGTTTTCATTTATATTTCCAATGGCTGTATCATCTGTGTTCATTTCATTTATGTTTTCCTTTGCTCCTTTGATCAGTATGCAATTTCTCCTCAATTACTCTTCCAAGTCATCAATTTTTTCGAAATTTATTTTTGATGCAATTGTTTAACTTCTTTTTTGTTTAAGTCAACTTTTTGTGATTTATTGTATTATCAATATCGAAATCAAAATTCTCGTAGTCGCTTTCATTAACCTTAGGTACCAGAGAATGGGTGATTATATCCACAAAATGTTTTGTTTTTGGCTAGCTTAGCACATATTATCATTATATGTTCTAAGTTATCCTTGCTGCTAATATAAACCAGCTACTTAGCTGCACATTTTGTCAAGTAGCTCATTATCAGTTAATAATAATGATTTAATGATTCGACTGATCAATGTTCCGGATCTCTGTTGTTCGTTGTAGCAGCCGCCATGTTTGCATCCCGATTCCGTGCTTTCTGACCGAGCTTCAGAATTACTAGAATCTCATGATTTATTTCTTGATCTGGAGAGTTTTTGCGACTAAGGGAAGGTTAAAGCAGTCAAGTTAGCTTAATAGCAGTCAAGTAAGCTCAATCGGTAGAGCGCTCGCTTGTGTGCGGAAGGTCCTGAGTTCAAACCCCGCTGGTGCCAAAAGTTGGAGAGTACTTGAAATTCCCTTGGACAAGGAACTAACTGCTAATTGTCTTGTGGAAACCCATACGAAACTCTGGGAGCTGATCCGGGCAGCGATGGTGCGCGGCCCTAGAGGTTGCCACAGAACCTGAAATGATGTTTGGTGTGGAATGGAGCTTACTTGGGCCACAGTGGTCAGCGAACATCTGTAAAGTGTGCAGAGGCTGATTACAAATAGTACACTACTTTGTCTCATTTCCCAGTACTATTTCGACTACATCTCTTTATGAATATAGCTTTCTTGTGATATCTAAATCTTCAATTTGATGATGGAAAATGGTGATTGAAAAAAAAAATTATGTCATGTACCTTAAGGCAAAATGTCATATCCGTATACTATGGTTGCTAGCTCTGCAGTATTATCATATTCATTTATATTACTTGATTCTATTTTTCTCTTTTTAGTGCTGGTTGTGGTCACTACATTGCCTTTGCAAAGCAAGATGGTGAGTTTTGTAGCATACTTCGTCATGGAGTGCAAGAAAGTCATATCTGCAATAGCTGTTATATGTCACTAATTTACATTGGACGATGTAGAATGTCCAGTTTTGGGTCAGACGAAAACTTTGAGAAATGTTTCACATTCTAGTGACAAGGTGTTAAGTGAATATAACGATGGCATAATTGCAGATACGACTTTCTTGCTCTCACATAACTACTAGTAAGGCTAGTGTGAACACAGTCATTTAAGTGGTTATGTTTTGGTCTATAAAGCTGAATTCATACTTTAAGGCTGGGGTAGACCTTCAAATGGCCTAAACCGTTTTTGTACTGTAACTTTTATACTAATTGCATAAACTATATATAAAGTATTGATTTTTAGAAGCAAACTTTTACCCTGAACATGGTAATGATATTAATTTTTGACCAAATATGTCAATTTTGGCAAAAAATGCCAAAAAACATATTTTTTGCCCCAAAATTTCTGGAAAACCTAACTAAAATTTGCATTTGTGAAATTTTGAACTTTTTCACTTTTTGGAATTAAGAAACAAATGTCTAGGAAAGGTTTTCTCAAATTTTTGATTTTTATCTATGTTTTTAAAAAAATGCCAAAAATAGGTAAAAAAATGCAAAAAAATCCCACCGCTGCCACCAAAATGGCAATTTTTGGCCTATTTTTGTTGCAAAAAAAGGGCCTAAATAAGTTCAAAATTTCATGAATGCAAAATTTAGTAAGCCTTTCCAGAAATTTTTGGTGTAAAAATGCAGTTTGTGGCATTTTTTGCCAAAATCGACATATTTGGTCAAAAACCGATATCACCAATATGTTCAGGGTAAAAATCCGCTTCTAAAAATGTATAATTTTATATGGTTTATGCAATTAGTTCGAGAGTTCGAGTACAAAAACATTTCATGCTAGTTGAAGGTCTACCCCAGCCTTAAGGGAGGTAGGAGCCTCGCAAAATTATTAG
>JXSR01S069302.1:8066-18227 GCA_000969725.1 Ophiothrix spiculata
GTCTACATCAAAAAATCAGTCAGCAACAACGGTGATAATTACTTTGATTTGGACAGGATATCTGGCAATATTACATTAAGTACAGCACAAATTGATTATGAGGATGTAAAAGAGTACACAATCGTCGTGGAGGCTCAGGATAGAGGGAGTGAGCCATTCAGGTATGGTCAAGGGAAGTGTGTATCCCATCATGCATTGCTTGAGGCAAGTGGATGTTACAAAAACAAAAAGATAGGTGTCTGAAAATGACCCATAGAAAACTGTAGGGAATATTTTGGTCAACGTAAATGTTCAAGTAATTATACCATATCTCTACAACAAAACATAGTTTGTGCATCAAAATTTATGAAAGTTATAAGAAAAGTGTGAACTTTCTTGGGGTATCAAAATCTCCAGTTTGATTAGGTGGAATTGTGAGGTGTCCAAAAAGTGAATTAAACATTCACCTTCTTAAAGGGTGTAAGCACCTTACTCAATGTTACTTTTTAAAGTTTATTTTGTACCATAACTTTTGAACAAAGTGCTTAAAGTTAATAAAAGTATACATTTCCAGAAAGGAATTTTCACAAGGAACATGATGGTGATGTTGATTTTTGAAAAAATGTTATTTTTAGCTTGGTTGGAAGCCCAAATGGCAAAAAAATGTGTTTTTAGTGATTTTCTCAAAAGATGTGACTTTTGGTCAAAAATCAACATCATCATCATATTCCTTGTGAAAATTCCTTCCTGGAAATTTAATGTATATTTTAAGCGCTTTGTTCAAAAGTTATGGTACAAAGTAAACTTCCAAAAAAGTAACATTGAGTAAGGTGCTTACACCCCTTAATAACCGATTTCAAAAAGGAATTTTGCCTCTAAGTGTCAGTGAATCTTTGGTATAGTCACATTAGCTGAAAAATGATTGGATAGGCCAAACAATTCAAGGAGTTTTGTTTAAATTGTCCAATATATTTTTTTATTGCCTATATAGTGTGTCTCTATAGGACTATATTTGTCACTTTTTGTTGCAATTAGAAAATATGAAAAGTTTTCTGCATTCAGACCAATAATGATTTTTACAAAATTGCTTATTATAATGAGCTTGTATGTGATTGGTTGAATAAAAGTCCATGTGATCTAATGACCGAGTATATTTTTTCCAAGACATTTTAAGATAAAAGCTATTGAATGCAATTTTCGTTGAGTTTTTTAGATCTATGTATGTTAAATATAAATCTGAAAAAATATGGCGCAAATGATGAACGGTTCTCGAGATATGGCTGGTTTGACCGAGAGTGTAGATTGATGGCACATTACAAATAATGATGATATTATTATTAATCAAGGGTGTTCTGAGTTTATCACTCCAAATTTCATGTGTACCATTTTGTCAGTGCATTATTGATAAACATTTGTTTTTATAAGATATTTATTCTTAATTGATTGTTCTCTATCAATTTACTTGATTTTTGTCTTTCATACATAGAACTGCAGCAACTACAGTTACAGTAACCATCATAAATGCCAATGACGGGTGTCCAAGATTTGATTCCGACAGCTATATTGGAACCGTGACGCCACAAGACAAATATGTTGTCAACAATGACGGAAGCTTGAATCGATTGGTATTGATGACAGTGGATCCCGATATGGTATGTATTGCAAATTCTGGCATGAGTCTATAATCCCTTTAATTTGCACACATTAATTATTCATGAGGTATAATTTAATTGCTGCCTTATAGTAAATTTACCAAAATATGCTATTTTATTTATAGTTATTTAACTCAGTATTTACTTAAATATAGTTCAAATGGTATACGCTCACCTCAAAATTCATGCTCATAGGGAAACATTTGACAAAATTCAACAAAAGGCAATTATGAATACACCCAAAAAACACCATTTTTTTCTAAATGGCTGCTCTTGGTGCTTTAAGTGTTATACCCTGGTCACATAACCTTGCGGCGAGGCTACGATATGTTCATGGCGTCATACTATAGCAGACATTGATCAGAGTCCGACCGGTGTCCGTCCGGTGTCTGTGAGCCGTAGAGACGCCGGAAACATGCCGCAAGAATTTAATTCCGAGTTAAAACCTTGCGGCTCGTATACGATGTCTTCAGTTATGGTCACATTGCCACTGGCGTCCGATCGGGCATCCCAAGCATTCACCGGTGTCATACCGGCGTTGCGGCTTATGTAACCAGGGTGTTAAAGTTCCCTACTCTTTTCATGATTTATATGGAAACAGTATCAGCGTAATTAAGAAGGCAACTATAAGTATATCCTGCCGGAATGGCCCTAGGATCGTGTTTAAGAACTTACATTGAATTAAAAAGCTATTTTTTCAAGGGACAAAGTCATGAAAAGACTATGAAAAGTCTCCAAAATACAAGGACATAATATCAGGCCTACAAACTGTCCCTCATTTTGAGGGGCAATTCCTCATTCTGATAATAAATTTATTTAAACTTTTGATTTTACAGGAATTTAGTGGTGATATATTGCTGGTTGATTCATCGACTGGTATATTTGGTATAGAAGATAAGCTAAACACTGATGGTAGTGCTATGGAGGTTTACATCACATTACTTGATCCAACAAAATTAGGCCTGGATTTCTACACTGTATTGGTAAGAACTTTATTATTATTTTTTTTTAGTTTTAGATTTAGATCATGTGCTGTATTTAGATATGTTCAAGTTTTGTACAAATTAATTTACAGGCTTATTATAGTCTTTGTGATCCTCATAAAAATAACCGGATGTTGTACTATTTTATATAAATTAAAACTGCAAGGTTGTACTGTTACTACATTTTGTCACTTTGTAAAAACCGTTGTGTTGTTTGATATATCTCTATGTATTGGTTTTCAATTTTATGAAAATACAAAGTGGCACACATGTGCTTATTAACTTTTTGATTGCGGGTATAAATTGAGGTGTATACAACAAGTGCGATGAGCTTCTGCTCTGATTCGGAACAGATACTGTATACGCCAATATTTCCGCGCTCAGCCAATTTTGGACCATTTCCCGCGTTTTTATTTTCGAGCATATGAACATTGTCTGACTATAGAATTCCATTTGCAACAAATCCATATTAATATTCGCGCTACATTTATTTTCGTGCTAATTTCATTTTGCGCGAAAAGCGCGAAAATAAATGTAGCACAAAAAATACCACTTATACAGTAATGATTTATATTCAGGGGTAAAAATACATGAGGGGGAAGGGTGAATTGCCCCCTCTTTTTACCAAAAAAGCCCCCTTGCAAAGATGGAAAAGGGCAAAAAAAGTATTACAAAAGTACACCAATCACCCCCACTTAATAAACTCAGAGATGCCACTTTTCAGGTTTTAACCTGAAATCAGGTTTTTTAGAAGCTCAAACAATGATTTCAGGTTTTTTATGATCTCTAATTTACATATTTTCAGTCCTTTTTGGAGTATCTTTCAAGAATTGATGGCCTTTTCAGGTTTTTTCCAATGAAATCAGTGGCATCTCTGTAAACTTTAGTAGATGAAGTTTATGTTGCTCATAACACAAATATATTTAGCAACAATATCCCATGTAAAAAAAGAAGTAGCCCTCAAGTAGCTCAAAAGATCCCCCAGGAATGAAAGTCAGTGGGCAATTTTTATTTGCTGGAAAAATAGCACCCTAAAGAAAAAAAATATTTTAACCCTTGTGTATATATTGATATCATAATATTATTAAAAACATAAGTAAAAGCGTAAATCTGTTTACTGGACTTATTGTTTTAGCAATGTTTTATGTTTCCCTTCAACATTTCGTCAGGGTTTGACCCTTGACCCCCTGGATTGGTCACTTCACTTGACACACAACCATACACGCAGTAAACAGATTTACGTTTTAATGATGTTTAATACTACTGGATAACTGAAAACATTCACTCATTATTAGAAACAATTGTGTGCTGCACAACTGTAAAGGGGCAATTCTTTTCACTCTCCATGGAAGCGATCACCTTGTATTAATATCTCAATAATTGTGTACGTTATTCCAGGTATCACTGACCCAGATAAAGTCCCAAGCGTGCCGCCATGTGATGATAAGGTGGCCAATGTAAGCATCATTATTACAGCTGATCTGTCTCCTGTCTTCATCTTGCCATCTGGAGGATACAGGGCTTATTTACCAGAAAATACACCCTCTGGAGAGGAGGTCATAACGGTAAGCTACACCTGTCCTCACTATATGAGATCTGTTCTCACTAAATAAGTGAAACTTTCCTAATGAAGATTATGAATAAACAGCCTCTAAAGTGAAAAAAAGTTTTTTTCGTGTCGTCTGAAAGATAAACACATAGGTCCGTATTCACAAAAGAGGGTTAAGAGTTAAGACCAGGTTTAAAGTTAGACCTGGTTTAAGTTCAATTTTGCATCACAGCTAAATAAACTTCCTCAACCAATATTGTCCTATTTTGTATTTTTTTTTTTGAAGGTGTGTTATCGAATCTTTAAATACTGAAAGCTTTGTAGTTTAAATATGCAACAATATGCCTTTTCATGGCAATAGTAATTTTAACTTAAGACATGGTCGTAACTTTAAACCTGGTCTAAATCTTAGACATCTTTAGTGTATATAGGTCATAGAGTTTGTGTCTTTGGTGTGCGTGTCGTTTACATCGTTAACCCTATTAATAAAATTGATAGCTAAGTTTCCATGTACTTTATCATATTTCCATGAAACTTTAGGACAATAGTCCTTGGATAGAATCAAACATGAGACCCTTAGGTGAGTGGGGTCAAAGGCTATATGAGGTCATTTACGGTCGGTGACTTTTGGCACTCAAAATAATAAGATTGGTTCATTTACTTTATATTGCTTCTGAATTTCATGGTTTTTGGACACAATGGTCCTTGTGCAGGGACACATGCATGATCCCTGTGTGAGTGGGGTCAAAGGTCATTTAGGGGTCATTAGGGATTAGTGACTTTCGGTGGTCAAAATCATAAGATTGGTCAGCAAAAACTGTTCTTTATTGGATTTCCTTGGGTCGTAGCCATATGGTCCGTGGGTAAAGACATATGTGTGACTCCTTTGAGTAGGTCAAAGTCATCTAGGGGTCATGTCATCCCTGTGACTCTCTTATAAGTCTGGGGACTGAAATATTTTCAATATAACCATATTGGTTTTTCCATTTTGAAAATGAACTCAGTGCAACTTGAAGGTTGATGGGGTTAAAAATTGTTAATACTTGTCATCAAATTGTATACATACATTGTTGTATCTGATACAGATCAGTGCTCGCTCTTACGATGGCTCTGAGATCAACATCGTGTACCAGCTGAAATCCGGCAACGAAGATGGTTTGTTGCTATTTGGCATTGATAGAGATTCAGGAGTTATATTAACAATATCAGATGACACCGACTATGAGACAACACCTGAATACACATTGGTGGTAGAGGTACAGGATAGGGGCACGGAACCATTCAGGTTGGTTTAGATAAAAATCAATATTTTATGATGTTAACTTAATTCTAGAATGATAATTACTCAATTTTTCTCCATCTGCTTATACTCAACCGGAGTTTGCCCGTTCGTTCTGGGTAGTTCTTGCAGGTTCAACTGAAAAAAAAAACCCTACCCAAAACTGACCATAACCAGCAGACAAACGCTGTTGGGTTTTATACAGCCCCTTGCTTTTTTGCATGATTTTGGCGTTATTTTAATGTTTGATTACCTACCCCTTTGTGAATGGTATAGTGTCCTACAAAAATGACAGTTTTGTATTGTATGTTTACAGTTTAAAAAAATACAACATGTGCTTTTATGAGAAAGCAGATATTTACAAATGTAAATTACAGCAATATATTAAGTAAGTGTTCTGAACAAACTAGCTGTAAAGTAAGCAGACTTCATTTTGCTCTTCTGATGAAAATATATGCAAAGTTTGAAATTGATTTTTTTTTTTCAGATCTAAATTTTTTTTTCAAAATGTCTGCATCTTAGTTTTGTTTAAAAAAATGTAAATATATGTCACTGACCTACATTTTTTAATGATCATCAACAGAAAAACATATGGCTCACCGGGAGCAGCTGCTCCAGGAGCATAATTTGGGGCAAAAATCTCACAAAAGCACAGTACTTTGATTGAGAATGCAACTATCAAGCTTGCATACATGTTAGCGCTATTCTTTGCTAACTCACAAATTGACAGGAAAATGTTAGATGCGCATAATGCTGTAGTCAAGTGATATTATAGCACGCGACTATAATGCAGTGTTGGGTCTTCACGCATTTACAGATCTGTATTCTTTTCGTTGAGACGTATCGGCACAATTCACTCTTACTTGTCTGAAAGAGCAACATCTTGTATGATCAACTCTCTCATCACCTCGCGTATTGATTTTTGTAATTCTGCCTTATCTGGTATCACCTTTGACCAACTCAACCTGCTTGGACACATTCAAAATAGCGCTGCGCGTCTCATCGCCAAAAAGAGAAAAAATGCCTTGTTACTCCCATCCTCAAAGAACTTCATTGGCTGCCTATTGATTTTCGCATTAAGTTCAAATTATGTGTCCTATCTTTCCGTCACTTCGAAGGCACCCTTCCACCCTACCTTTCGTCTGTTTTACACACCTATAATCTATCCCACACTTTACGTTCCAGCTCTCAAAGGATTCTCAAGATACCAAACTCAGATCTCAAATCTGAGCGTTCATTTAGGTTTCAATGCCCCACTGTTTGGAATTCACTCCCAAACAACATCCGTAACATATCCTCTCTCAGTCAATTTAAATCCGAGTTAAAAACCCATCTCTTCCGTCAGGCATTTCCCGTTTCTTAATTTTTTGTTGTGTTTGTCCTTGTTCATTGTTCCTGTTTTCACACGCTTCAAGATCCTTTTGGGTGATTTTTGCGCGTTATAAGAACGCTTAATTATCATTATTATTATTACACAGCATTGGATCAGCGTGGCGCAATCTGCTAGCGTAGCCAAATTTTTCGGGTAGAAATAGTCCTATCTGTACTTTCTTTAATCTATGTGTACATCTTTTTTTTATCAAGATCTTCAACCACAACAGTGATAGTGAGCCTCAACAACACCAATGATAACTGCCCGGAGTTTGATGAGACGTCGTACAGTGGCCAGGTCACCCTACAAGATCTGTATGTTACGAATGGTGACACTTTAGATCGATTGGTTCTTGTTGCAAGAGATGCAGATATGGTGAGTTGTTTCAACTATATATTAACGAGTTGTTCAGACCCCCCAATGCCCCCACGGCCCCTGGATATGCTACTGTTGTCCACTGCGCCAACCAGTCCCCCATTAACAAGCTGTTCAGACCCCCCAATGCCCCCACGGCCCCTTGGTATTCCACTGATGTCCACCAACACTAGGTGTCTTCTGCATGCTCATCCACTTGATGCAACTCAAAGTGGTGTACAATTAGCTATAGTGCAAATTTCAAATCTAATTCTGTAGTGCATGCAGTATACCGTATCCATTCGTCCAATTCAACTATATTCCATCTCAAAAAACACTTAAAATTGATAAATACACTCATAAAGGTTTGAAGAATCATCATACTCAACGACAGGGGCATTATCAAAGTATTTTAACCAGTTTTGGTACGTTTGAATGAGTATTCTGATTGGGTAGCCATCCGTGTTAAGGTATCAATCAAAATCAACCTTTTACTCTGCAAGTCTCACATTGGGTATCAAATTTGGCCTTTAACTCTTTCACTACAGAATAATATTTTCACACAGAAAAAGACACCTCGATTTTATGATAAATTGACTCAAAATTTAAGAGATTTGGTACATAGACGGGTCGGGTCTCCTTTTCTTGAAAATTGGTATTTTGATGAATGGCTTTTCAGTTTTCCCAGGGCACGTCCCTACTAACCCAATTAAGTGCCCCCAGGGCAGTAACTCAATATGATGTAATGTGCTAAAAATGCTAATGCCTTTGTTATATTTCAAAATTTGATTGGTAGCAACAACTGTTTCATATTCTTAATTTCAGGATTTTATGGGTAACATCACCTTCACGGGTGACGGTGATGGCGTTTTTATTCTAGAGGAAGATAGATCCCTGCCTGGAATGTCCCGTGTGTCCATCAAGCTCCTTGATGATGACCTGCTTACCAACCCACAATATAATTTTCAGGTGAGTTATAAATGACAATGTTCTTATTCTTGACATGCAAGCTATGATTGGAACACATCAATTTTGAGTCCGAAAAAGTGGGACCTGTTAAAAGGCGACGTAACAGGAACATGTTAAAATAGAAAGGAAAACACAAACTCAAAATGAAGCTATAATTGTGAAAATGTGCAAAGTGTTGACAACATTAAATTGTGGTATCAAAGTATACTGATTGTTGTTAGACAAAGGATACAGCTTATGTGAGGATGGACATTGCCTCCCTTTTTGGATCTTCTGTGATTAAAGGAGCATTGACCAAGTTTTTCACCGTATTTGTTAGCTGACTGTTTTCTGACATATTAAGTAGGCCTTGGGCTAAAACCCAGGTACCCTGATACCCGGCCAAGCTAAGCTTACCCGGGTACAAATTTCCATATCCAATTACCCGAATGGGAGTATTAAAATCTACAATGCAGTGATTAACTGAAAATAAAATGTCCTGAAGTTGCTTAATTAACCATAAATCAATCCTACATAGAGGTAAAATTTCACAAGTTTCGATGTTATCGTAAGATGACATGTATATTTTATTATGATAATTATATACTTACACCACCGACCAGTGTTTCATTTACATCCTAACATTTTGTACATTCCAATCAACCCATTAATCTAAATGTTAGGGTGCCCGGGCACCCGCCCAAAAATTAGTAGGATTACTAAATTACCCTGAGAAGTCCCATGCAGGCCTAATATCAAGTATAAATCATCTTCAGAAAAGTTATATGTCCCTGTACCGTTAAGAGTTATTTTATTTTCTACATCATTTGTATGCATGTTTTTTCTTTATTTACAGGTCCGTGCATCAGATCCAGATGCTGACCCTAGTTGTCCAGGTGTCGTAGCGTCTGTCATCATTGAGAGAGTCGCAGACTTGGCTCCAAACTTTACAAAACCAGAGTATTCCGGAACTATCGTGGAAGGTTCTCTTGGAGTCATTGTCACAGTAAGTCAGCTGAGCCACATTAAAGAAATGTTCACAATTACCCTTAAGGTCAGATTCCTTTTATCTGTTTGCGATGCGGTTGCGATGCGTTTTGCAATGTAAGGGTACTGGTAATTGTATAGTTTAAAGCATATGATTGAATAATCAGGTTTAAGTTGAGATTCAATTTTGACCGTCCGTTTTCAATGCAATTCCGCATGCGTTCCGCTTGCAATGTGTTTTGAATCAATATAATGGTTTTTAGCGAGAGTGATTCCTTTTATCCGGTCCGTTTGCGGTGCGGCTATCCGGAAACCCATGCGTTTACCTGAATCGGTCCCTGAAGCGATTCATCCGTTTTGAATGCGTTTTGGTCATGCGGAAACTTTTCAATTAGAGAAGATGCTGAAATGAAATCGCATTAAAACGGACGGACAAAATTGAATCTCAGCTTCCAACCTGATACCATTCATCTCCATTCAATTGTGTGCTTTATATTATACCACTACCAGTACCCTTACAATGCAAAACGCACCACAACCGTGACGTAAACGGATAAAAGGAATCTGGCCTTTACTGTCTTACGACTGGCTACGAATTCGCAAAGGCCAAGAAAAAAAGTTGTTTGTTTGCTAATTGCCCTCAACCTATACCAACCCTAATTTTGGAAATCATGAAAAAGGTTTTTTTTTTTCTATATACTGCATGAAAGAATACCGACCCAATTTTTGGAAATTCCTACATAAGTTTTTTTGGACCAAGTGTACGTACTTTAGGTCCCATCCAAAATTTTAGGGTTAGGGTTTAGGGTTAGTGTTAAGGTTAGGTTTAATTTAGGGTTAGGGCTCGGGTTAGGGTTAGGGTTAGGGTATAGTTTTTGATGGGACCTTAAGTATACTTTTTCCGTTTTTTTTTTCTTTTTATGTTTTTGCATTCTGAAGATGTAAAAAAATTGATTTTATAACATATGTTGAGTATTGCAATTATTTGGTAATGTTGATTTGTTTTAACACCAGAATTATCTTATTATTTCATATTCTGAGTAAATAAAAAAGAAATA
>JXSR01S069324.1:10136-20418 GCA_000969725.1 Ophiothrix spiculata
TTAATATATGAATTAGACAGACAACGTACAGTAAGATGACACCGCACGATATTTGCGTGGTGTAATCAAATCATGCCTGCAAGCAATGTCGGTAAACAAGAAAAACTCATCCACAAATACGTAGTTTATAATAGACTTCAATTTAACATACATCTTACTGAGCCTTTTTGTGACACGTCTTCCTCCACCCCCTGTAATTGCGAAATTGACACGCCCAAAATTATGTTGTTTGGTACCCTATAAGGGTTGGGTCTCACCTTTCTATTGATATGATGAACATGAATATCAGTCAATGACGGTCCTAAACCGATCTTTTCCAATGACGGTCAAAAAACGATTTGTCGTGTTTAGGGCAAAAATTTCCCGCCGAAAATTCAAAGACTCACGTTCTAATGGAATTGTTTTAAATTTGCAAAATGCAAGTAGAAATACATTTTGGAAATATAATTATGATCTTATGGGCAAGCAAAAGTATAGAACGCCAACGAAAATACCTATTGATGCTAAATGGCGCGAGGTTAATTAAGGGGGTTGATTTTTTGATTTTTTTTTTTGCGGGGAAGAGTCCTGAGATGAGCTGAGATAACGAAAAGTGCATGATGGTCAACATTTGTTGACACAAGCACAAGATCGTGTCTATCATCCAAACGTGTTGAAACATCTAATTTAAATATGCATTTCTCTTTTTAATGTCTCAATGTATATCTATCGATGAGAAACAAATGCTAACCGTCAGTAACAATCAAAACGGTGGAATTCAGCTTCTGACAGAATGACAATGTCATGGCCGGATTTATTAGTACTTAAGTATGTGTAGTTTGGTAGATATAAAGGTTGACAATAAGTGTGATGGGATATTTGATTTAACAACGTATGGATTTCCTTATAATCAGAATTACGGCTGTCAGAATCATTTAAGATATACATTTTGAACTCGAATACACTTTTTGAGACAAATTAAACAAGACATTCAGCATTTTATGGCTGTTTAATATTTGTCGATGCTATCGTCTACAATTATTTAGAAAATGAAAGGTGAAATTAGGATGAGACTACACTACAACATATAATGAAAGTAATACACCAAATGAATTAAATGTGATTGTTCCTGACAGAATATGTCTTTCTTGAGCATTATGCCAATATAATAGTAAACATATAAACATGAAGTTTTAGACTAAATGTTCAATTTGTGTTATATTGCGTATTGAAAACCTTGGCGTACTAATGTGGTATGTATTTATGGTAATTCGAATGGATTAACCCCCGTCTTTCTAAAACGCAAAATAAAGCGACCCTAAGCATTTTGGCATTGTTTTTACATCCTTTGCGATCATTTTGATGAAAGAAAATCGGGTTACCATCTAAGTTGGGGTTATGTTAGGCTGTCAACGTCAGAGGGTAGGGGGTAGTTGCCACTTTGATTTTTTTTATAATTAAGAAAAACATATCTGCATGATATGGACATGAAAGTTACAGGACATGTTAGAATGTTTCGGTCCGGGGATGCTTTGTTACGTCATAATTACATAACGCCATGACAGATTTTTATGATCTTGGTATCAATTAAAAGGAGAGACCCTACCATATACTATTATAGTACCAAGCAATATAACTTTAGGGGTCCCAATTTCAAAATCACAGGAAGGTGGTACTTCCTCAGGAAGTCGTGTTACAAAAAAAAAAACAGGTTCGGAAAGACGAGGGTTAAAAATCAATAGTTATACCTGTATTATAAATAAATGTTTGCATCTTGACCAAGATAAAAAGTAAAGTAAAAATAAAAGGAAATAAATACAACCAACAAAAATATTCTACTGAAACACGGTAAACACAATTACTGTTAAAAGGTGACCCCGACCACCCTGACTACAAAATGCATTTACGATTGTCTTCAGTATTCCTGAGCAAATTAAACACGACAGATTCACAGAGTAGTTACACGCTTTCAGCTTTTTATGCACATCATAAATGAGTTTCTACCACATACAATGTGACACATTTGAGGATCTTTGTCAATCACGAACCAAATAGAGAAGTGCATGTGCTTGAATAAGATGTATCACAACATATATACATGTATAAATGAAGCACACTGAAGAACGAAATTAAATACTTTGTAATATGTTTTATTTGGCTTCCGAGATAAAGACAAAAACAAAAACAAGAACAATCAAATAAGCAAAAAACAGAATCAAAAAACAATAAAACAAAATAAACGGAAATAAGTGTATTGTAGCCAGATTGTTTTACTTGAAACGATGTATGTCGTCTCTGATGATCGTGTTAAAATATTTAATATTTGAATGACCATCAAAATATTCTGATCTCTGAATTTACATCTATTTAAAAGACAGAAATACTAAACGTCAGTACTAATTACAAAACCCAAAATCCAACTTGAGATGTGCGGGCAGAATGTAACACATTGTGATTTGTGTGATATGTTAATGTAGATAAATACAAACTCAAACGAAATGTGTGCTTTGGTTGATATGTGGCATTTTTGTTGATAATAGTATTTACGACTGTCAAAGTCATTCAAAATATACACACTGAACTCGGGTGAACTTTACGAATTGACAATATAATGGCAGATAAAACCAGATAGAATCTCTTGTTTTGCCATTTATATGCAGGTAATGTGTTTCAAGTTTTAAATATTTGATTTAAGTTGGGTGAGATGCAGTTTGCTTTCAAATAGAAATGTTTCTATATTTGATGTACCCTTTGACGGAGTCACTGTACATTAAAAGAAAGAATTTAAATATTTAAATTTTGCTTTCAATATGGCATAAGTTACGATCTTGGCACATCATCGTCGCAGCACATTTGTAGTTGTTGAATATATGATTGTTAGCACAAAGAAAAAGACCGAATCCTGGATTAATGAATTGGATAGGATGAATGGACGAAGTATAGGATCTCCGGAGCAAACTATGAGTAACCCAGAAACATGACAAACAATTTCAAAATTCAATGCCAAAAAGAGGTATTTTCGTTTAGAGCAGTGAGGAAATATTCTAAACCTATTGAAGTATGTGCTAATCTATAAATGTTGTCATTCATCCAGATTGCTTCATATAAAAAATTAATATCATTAAATCTGGTCAACTTGGACTATGTGCTAATCTTGTTCCTTATTTTATTATACTCGAGTGATTTGGTTACATGTACCTGCGTTTTAAGTTCAACATCCATTTTATCGTTGATTTTTTTAACATTTTTATAAGAACCTCTATGATTACCATAGTAGAAAAGAAGGGCATATTCAAAGGTCACGTGTAATATCCAAAGCGCTTAATGTACTTTAATCACAAGTATCTCTTGATAGTTGCAGAGAAGCCCTTAACACAGTTTTCTTACTACTTGACTCATATGAAATGGAAACTGTTTGGGTGCACTTGCCTACTGTATCTTCTTGATTCATGATCATTGACCATAAATGCTTAACCCTCGTCTTCTTAAGGATAAAGGGGTGTATCTCTGTTTAAACACCAATTACAGCAAACTCAATGCAAAAAAAACACTGGCATAATTAATGTTATATCCTTGGCAGTCATTTCTTAAGGTGACAGTACTGTAAACAGTCAAAGCCCGAGGTTAGGGAAGTTACCACCTCAACAAAAAATAAAGTTAATCTGCAGAGTATAGTTCTGAAACTTACAGGACATGTAGAATTGTCGTTTCCTCTATTTTATAACAAACTGTTTTTAAATGGTCATTTTTGCCAAAAATAGTAAATTTCGGTCCGGAGGTACTTTGTTTTGTCATACACGCGTAATGCCTTGACCGATTCTGATCTGATGCTTAGCAGATATGAAAAGAATGAAAAGCAGTATTAATAATACTAATAATAATACACGGCATTTAAATACGCTATTCATCGTAGTACCATAGCGCTGGCCATTATTATTACCGCCGTACAAGGGAATTGTCAGAACCATTTCGCCTTAAACTAGGCCATTTGCAGCCACAGACCTATCAGCACTTAGGTTATAATATTCCCCCCTAAACAGGTCCCCAATACGCTTGGGTTGACGAGGCAAGTATGATAAAGTGATTTGCCCAGAATCACAACACGTTGACGTTAGCGTGGCTCGAACTCACAACCTTCTGATCATGAGTCCTGCACTGTTCCGCTAGTCCACACGCGCCCACCTGTAATTACTGTAATTTCACAATTCATTATAACATAATTTTACATAGCTCACTAAACGAAACGAGTTCAGCTAAGCGCTTCACAGTCATGTCGCCATTAATATTCCATCATTTGAATATCAGTTACAGCTAAAAGGCAACCACGCACATTTTGTGATGGTTGATCCCGAAAAGGGGACTTTGTGACATAGCACTTTTCAAGAAATTGACAGTAAAAATAAAGAAAATAATATTAATTCCCAGCAGATTTCCTATGTAAAATTTGATCACCATGATCCATTTCAACAAGTAAGATGCCATTTTCATTTTAGAAAATGCTGTAACAGATGAAATGATAAAATCTAAACTGATATCATCTGCAAGTCCCCCTTTCGGGGTGAGCCATCTCATATTTGTCTTGAATTTGAGTATATCATGACAGGTGATGACTTATTGTACCACATTTATTCGAGTAGATGGATGTTTGTTTAGATTATAAACAAACTTATGATACCGTGTATCATTGCTAGACATATGGATGATATTCTTACTTATCCAAGTGGGTATGTGTGTTATACCATAGAGCACTGCGTCATTATCTCCTATTACAGGTATGTCATGGGTATACGATACCTGTATTCGATTAAAAGGTAATATACACACGCGTAACTGAATTTAAACTCTTTCATTATAAAACAGTACTTGTTGATGCAATTTTTAATATCGGAAAATGCTTGATTATTCGGCTACTAAATGTAATCAGGTTTACATCAGTATACGTATTTTATTATTTGTTTTATCTAGCGTAGAACACCATCGGCATTTGTTTGATTGATATTCATCTGAATAATGCGCTTAATCGTGGGTTTCTTTTTTAGCTTTCGAATCAAAAACTATAGTCATTTCAAAAAAACATGACATTGTTTATAAAGATAATAACAATAATAATACACAACATTTATTGAGCACATTATACAACTGTTTCAAAGCTCTGTTGCCCATTTATGGACATTTATATTGTTGTACTATTTACTGTTATGGCACCATCACTGGTAGTTTGTAGTCAAAATTCGCCACAATTGCAATTTTTTTATATACGATAATTGACACCTTAAGAAAATAGTGAATGTCCAAATGTTGTTTATTTAAAGGAAATCGGACATTTCACTTTTTTATTACATGACTGTATAAGTAAAAAAATAATAATTATTACGAAATACATATACGAAACGTTAATATCCTGGGACTCTCAATGTAACGCTGGTGCTCTGAATGTGACACATGGATCAGAGATGACAACGCATGGCTCGACGAGAGAAGAAGATTGGGATGTTTGTCAAAATTATGCAATTTTTACTTCACTCTAACTCAAAATTTCTCTCAGAGAAAACGCAAACGTTAAATGTAGCGGTGGATATTACTGCTTGACTTGGAAATAGCGTAAAACACCCCGATTTTGACGCTAAATTAACGTGGGCCATACGTTAAACTGTTATGGTGCACATACTGTGTCCTTATTTCTGGCAAAACTAATGGAGTGATGTTGATCAGAACAAAAGTACTACACTTATTAACGCTCGATCAGTGATCACAACGGGATACAAATTAATTTCATGGTTTCGTGATTTTATTGCCACATCCGCACGCATATGGTCTAGAAATTATAAACTTCCACACACATTGGATTAAGTGGATGTTATCCCATTGTAAAGTAAAGGGATATAAAGATAACTCATGCATATCTATAAATCAGTCCCTAAGGCTAGCTTCCTAAATAGCGTTAGCGAATACCGTAGCGATAACCGGTATGCATTTTACAGTCGGGTTATCGCATACGGAAACCTTAACCTTTATTTCGCAACCTTTCAAATATCGGCAATTTAACCTACGTGTTACGGTTACTTTTTGTGACACGTCTTCCTCCACCCCCTGTAATTTTGAAATTGACACGCCCAAAATTATGTTTTTTGGTACCCTATAAAAACCGATTTGTCGTGTTTGGGCAACAATTTCCCGTCGAAAACTCGAAGACTTACTTTCCAATGGAGTTGGCTCAAATTTGCAAAATGCAAGTAGAAATAAATTTCTGAAAAAAATTATGATTTTAAGGGCATGCAAAAGTGAAGAATGACAAAGATATCCTTATTAATGCTAACCGACAGGAGGCTTTGAGGGCTTGTTCTTTGCCAATAATTGAGGCCTATCTTAAATTTAAACAATTACATAAAAGGGCGATGCAAATTTTTGTTTTTGGCTTTTTTGCGCTGTCAAGTGTTCGGTCAATATGGGCACCTCCCCTTATAAAAGTTGAACAAGCTGAAAAAGGAAATGCAATCGACAAGTTACACCTGCCTTATATTTCTTGACATGTGAATTGATTGAAACGTTGTCAAGTGACAAGTGAATAACCACGAGAGCATTGCGTGTACTGGCTGTATCAAAATTCTTTGTACCCAGATGTGTTTTATTTTCAAAAAAATATTAAGAATAGAAACGGTTTATTAATTTGAAAGTTTTTGTTATTAGTGAGTAACAAAATATCTCAGCTTTATAATCTGAAAGTTTGAAGGCAATTGAACACTGTTTCCAAGAGTTATAGTCATTTATTGGAT
This sequence comes from Ophiothrix spiculata, assembly GCA_000969725.1. Taxonomy (NCBI): domain Eukaryota; kingdom Metazoa; phylum Echinodermata; class Ophiuroidea; order Amphilepidida; family Ophiotrichidae; genus Ophiothrix; species Ophiothrix spiculata. Next base: position 16,889 of record JXSR01S069324.1, read on the forward strand.
GATTACAGTTTTATACGAATAACATATACACTAACCTTTGTTTAAAGATGCTAGTTCCTGTCACATGGTGTCCGAAAGAGGTGTTTAATGTTCCCGTATATCTTCAATATTGACAACTATATAGTGGGCTTATTTAGTACCATAGTATAGCTAAGGGTCTATTTTATCAATTCATGACAAAATAATAAAAATCTATCAAGATGCTACGTATTTATGACGTCATAAATCTGAAAATTGCTATTTTTCGAGAAAAAAATGTGAAAAATCTAAATTTTGCTATAAAAGTTCTAAATATAAGAGCTTCATCGGTGTTTTTACATTTACAGAATTACGAAAACACATTTAACATTTCTGGTGAGTTTCAGCTCAAGTGCATTTTAATATTTTGAAAATATCCGTAGTGACAACCACAAACCTACCCCACACCTGAACTTTGACGGCTTATCTTACTCCTGTCTGTTGAAGTATCTTTCACATTTTTTTTTCATCAGAATGACCACAATGGATTCGTTTATAATTGCTAAAATGCCCAGGGTCAGTTTTTGTTTTATGCAGCAGAAAAAAATAATCCTAAGGTATGATATATCCGTCAGGTGGTTTAAATCAATACAATGCTCAAACACACGCATTTTGGCAAAAACACTATTTTTTCTTTAAAAGCATGTAACTTTTTAATGCAACATGCTATAGTCTTGAAATATAATTCTCAGACAAGTTAAAACAACACAAAAATGGAATATACAAATATTTTTATCAAAATTTGTTCCCATCATTGTGAAAAAGATTCCAAAAAGTGTACAATATCAGGGTACAAAGAATTTTGATACACCTTGTATAACAAAGCGAATGAGATATAACATCAAAAAATGCAAAGTATCATTTAGTAACATGTGTTTTATGTGGAAGCTTTGAAATAATATGGGATCATTTTAGAGAAACCCAGTTTAATAGTCAAATAAACACGTTTTTTCCCCCTTTTTTTACCCTCAGATGTTATGACACAATGAAGGGTGGCAGTTTGAATCATGCGTGTTTGGTAGTTCTTCTGGCTTTCTTAACGATTTCAACAGGGTTTACAGCAGAAGATGTACATGTACTATCGAATGAAAACGACAGCTCACAAATTGACCAAAAGGGTAATGGTAAGAAATATTTTCTCTTATCTTTAAGATAAATAGATGCGTCCTTCTGTTTAAAGAGGCTAGTCTGAATTCTTCCCGCTCCTTTTCTTATTACATAAGCTTACATATTTACATGAATTGCAAAAGCATGTCTGTACAAGGATCATTCATTCTACTGCTTGATAGCACGCCTATCTATAACGAAAGTCACATGATCAATTTACGTCACATGATCAAACTTACAATTTATAGCGCCATCATTCTTGAATGGTCAAAGTTATTACGGAACACCAAGAGCGCCATACCAGTAACCACATATTTTCGCTACAATATATTAAAGGCATAAATATTTGCAGGTGCGATTTCATTAGAAATTTCACCGTTTCTGGTGTACAGAACCTTTATGTGGTTTTTAAGGTAACCTACAGAAATTTTAGAAAATATATTGATATGATTGTTTCACCATGTATAGGTGACATTCTTAGCTATATGTGTGCAAATTTTCAAGTACGGTAGCACTTTTGATCAAACAAATGATACATTAGGTAGAACCTTATGAACCTCGTAGTAACACCTACCAGTAGATTCAAAATAGACCGCCCGAGCATCGGTAGATACTCTTTTAAAATTTCAAAGCTCGCTCACAACTCGTCACACTTTCATGAAAGATTTAAAGTGAGGATTTGCACTGGTTTTTTGCTACTACCTGACAACTCGCCAGGTGCTCGCGCAAGTACCGATGAGTTCCGCCTTAGTTCGCTCAATAAATTGTCTTTTCCAAGACACTTGCGAGTTGTGAGCAAGATCGGGCAATGCTCATACGATGCTCGACCGAGTTCACCTTTTATAAACCATTTTTTACCATTTGGTAGCTGGTGCAAAGGAGATCCCAAAATGTAGGCGAGTTCTCTCTAAAGTTACTAAAAATCAGTATTACAACTCGGTCGATAACTTTTTCTTTATGTAACCAAAGCATTATCTTAGATGTATATGGCGGCTGTGAACTCTCCTGTGGTTTTGTCTGCTTGAGCGTAACTGCTCAGTCTGAAACTCGACCGACTTCTATGTGAAGCCTAAAGATATTAAAATAAAAAGGCTTCGATATACTTTTTTTCTATTACAAAATAAAACGTTTGCCGACTTAACGACTGATTGGGGCTAGGAAGAAGCAAAATATTCAAATACTCATCAATGTGTCCTTTTATTTACAGCACCCCTGAACGAATTGGACACAAACACGGACCAAGATGTTGAAGAAGACCAAATTATGACAGATCCTGTAGATGAGAACTCTTCTGAGCAATCAGAAGGAAATGACCATGACAATGATCAGCAGCCTCCTCCTGCAGAATATACTGACAATGTTGAATACTCATCTTATTCCTCTGGTCCCTATATAAACACAGACGTGATTTTTGAATCATCATATGAAGAAGGCTATCCTGAAAATTATTCTCCATTTAAAAGTAAACTCAAAGAATCTCGGTATTTTATTGACAGTAATAAGGTTAGCCGTATACAGGATATTTTATGTAACATTCTGAATTTATGTGACTTCTATGGGGACTCTGATTCTAATGAGGAAGGACAAGATTATAATAGCGAAAATAACGAATTCACAATTGATGCTCAACCTTTAGATAACAATAAAAATATCAACGACATTAACACTTTAGAAGACAATATTGAGGCGAAATCCCGTTCAAGGCGCTCCATTGATAATACCATTGACATAGAAAATACCCCTGTTCATAGAGCTAAACGCGATTTATCTTTTGCTTTGGACGAACAAGATGACGGTACAGTGCCACTTGATGAACTGGAATTCCTTGCTGAATTGGTTAATGCTGAAGCAGAAAATGAAGAACCTCAACAAGACGATTTAGGGGATGTTTTAGATTCTATAGAAGGTTTAAGAAGGGAGGAATTATCAGCAGGAGATATTTTAGCAGAGTTTGAATTAGACGAAGAGAACGGTGGACTGCCATTTGACACCAATACTGACGGATTTGACAGCCTGATGAGGAAGCGTGGGACATCTAGAAGAGACGTGACGAAATTTATCCAGTCATTACCAACACTAGAAGGGATGAAGAAACGTTCCAGTAAGTTACATTAAGCCCTCGTTATGTTATATAATTAGTAGGTATAAGAAACGACCTATGAAATTTACCAACACTAACATTAAGCCCTCGTTATGTTATATAATTAGCAGGCAAAAGAAACGACCTATTAAATTTACCAAAATAACATTAAGCCCTCGTTATGTTATATAATTAGCAGGTATAAGAAACGACCTATGAAATTTACCAACACTAACATTAAGCCCTCGTTATGTTATATAATTAGCAGGTATAAGAAACGACCTATAAAATTTACCAACACTAACATTAACCCTCGTCCACCTAA